>PVJH01003318.1:0-115571 GCA_004026705.1 Nesogale talazaci
GGCTATTATCTTCATGGGAGCTGAAAACCTCATCTTTCTCCTTCAGAACTGCTGGTGGGCTTGAACTGCTAGGCTTTTTGTGCATAGCCCAATGTTTAATCCACTAGGTCTCCTGGTAAGAAGGGATAAAAACAGGCAGTCTGGTGCTGGAGACCACAGCCTAAACCACTATGTTAAATTTTAGTCAACGAAACTTAGTGAAACAATAAGTAGCATTTGCTATGTTATTCTAAAAAAGGCCAAAGGACTTAATGTTTCTTCCTTTAATAACGTGCCACACTTCCCAGCTAGCATTATTATCTACCTTAGTTTACAGGTGGGAAAACTGAGAAATGAGGTGATTTGGCAAAGGTCACAGTGTCATGAAGTGGTTCTTGGGAACAAAATGCAGGTCTTCCCAAACCTCCATTACACCTCTCCTGCTAGCTGTACCTGCCATGTGCCCTGCTGCAGGTGAGAAACAGACAAACCCAAACTCATGGCCATTGAGTCAGTTTCAAGGCATTGCGACTCTATAGGACAGAGTAGAACTGTCTGTCCCTCTGGGTTTCCTTGACTGTAACTCTTTACAGGAGTAGAAAGTTTTGTCTTTCTCCCTAGATACAAACAGATACCTTCACTTATGGCTTAAGGAATATGTAAAAATAAATTATTGGAAAGGTAGGGTAGAGAGGGGGCAACCAATGACAAGGATCTACATATACCCCCTTCCCTGGGGAATGGACAACAGAAAAGTGGGAGAAGGGAGACATTAGACAGTGTAAGCCATGACAAAATAATAAAAATTTATAAATTATCAAGGGTTCATGAGAGGGATGGGGGGGGTGGTTAGGGAGGGAGGGGGAATTAAGGAGCTGATGCCAAGGGCACAAGTAGAAAGCAAATGTTTTGAGAATGATGAGGGCAACAAATGTACAAACGTGCTTGACATACAATGGATGAATTTTGATGAGAATTATACAAGCCCCCAATAAAATGATGCTTAAAAGATCTCTTTCGGTGGTCAGGAGTGGAATGACTATGCTAATCCTTAATAAAAACATCCTAGTTGAATATTCATAGATTCTCCATGTTAGGCTCTGTGGTGGCAGAAGGGGTTGTGAGTTGGACTGATAGACCATGTGGTCAGCAGTTTGAAACCACCAACAGCTCCTCCAGCAAAAAAAAAACACAAAAAAACCCACAAGCCTGTGGAGACTTACCTGTGCTTCTCCCCTGCTCTCTCCCGCTGCCGAGCTGCACAGGCATCATGGTTGGTGACGCTAAGAGGCACTTTCCTTTCACCAGTGGGTTAAAACAACAGGATTCTAACAATTCGGACTCACTGCATGGTTGTGACAGGAAAAAAAAAGAAGTAGTCATAAAAGTCACTCAGGTTGAAGAGCTCAAGCAGCAACAGAAGCCACTCGGAGTTGGCAGTGAGGGGGGACAGAAAGTAGAGAAAGCACTGATGGTTGATGCAGTGTTGGTAGCAACAGAGCAAGGACAACATCCCAGGGGACACAGATCCCGCCTGGGTGTCGTTTGGGGAGAAGGATGGGAGTCAAAGAGAAGTGGCTCAGGAATTTGCCAACCTTCTCTTTAAGGTGATGAATGATGACGTAAACTCCATTTGTGGAAATAATGAAAGGAGATTGTCCCTTTATGTCAAGATAAGGTGGTTGAGGAGCTGTTATGATTAGGGTGGAAAATTACCTCTCCCATAAAATTGCTTCTACAATCAGAGGTCTCCAGAATGAAGGAAAATGACGGGAATCTTAGAGGACCACTGCTGGCTAGGATTTGACAAAGAAAAATTATTATCAACTAAAAGAAGGGTATTTTGCTGCGGCTTAGTCAGGTCTTTCTGTTGTCCATTCAAAAGCTACTCCTTGGGCAATTTGGTCTGAGTTATCGTTGAACATTTGACCTGTCCTCTTTACTCCTCAACCGTCAGTCATTTCTCTTCTTTATGAACACATCTTGGACCTATTTTTGTACTATTACTCCCTTGGAATTTCTCCTGCTTCAAGTTTTAAGGTTAATTTCATTTTCTACACATACGTACTCCTATAGTCTGACCAGTTAGGCACCCATGTTTAGTCCCAGGACCTTGTCTCCCTGGGTATTTGCGTGATTGCTAGTGGTTCTTGAGCCAATTCATGGCGACCCCATGTGTACAGAGAAGAACTGCTCCATAATGATTCAAGGCTTTCAAAGTAGACCACCCTGCCTTTCTTCCAGACTGCCTTTGGGTGGGATTGAACCAGCAACCATGCTTCATAATGTTAACCATTTCTACTACCCAGGGTCTCCCTCATGGGTACCCACCATGTGCTTTTTTCTAAAGCCACCGTGGCTCAGTTTGAGATTTGGCATGGTTGCTACTCAGTTATTAATTGCTGAATAATTATATTCATTTTGGTTTAGAATATTGATTTCATCACGGTCAGTAAAAGTTGCAGTGAAAACCAAGAGATACAAATTATAGAAGCTTGTGAGCTGCAGTTCATTCACCTTTTTACTTCCTGATGAAATGCAGTGATTTCTGCTTTAAGAAATTTGATCAAGACTAGATCTTTGAGGGAGGGTCTCCTCCCCCAAAGAAAGCCTTTCCAAAGAGATCCCATGAGATAGCTTCCAAGGTTGCTAAGGCAAATCTTTGCATATACAAATGTTGACAGGATGTCAGATTTATGTAGATAATGGAGCCGAGGCATGAATATCAAGCTTTATGTCACAGCATTGATGCTCAAATGAACCTGTAGGTGCCTATTTGTGCCTAAGGCTATTGGAGTGGAAAATAGATGCCCATTTTGTGATTTGCTGAGTTAAATGAGAGAACCTGACCAGTGTCCCCAAGCCATCACTGACCCACAGTAATTGGTTTTCAGCAATAAGGAAAAATCAAATGCAAAGGGAGCACTGATTTTCGTTCCATCCAATATTCTATAATGTCATGCCTGAGGTTAGTTTGTTTCATAAACTTGTCTAAGAGAGGAGTCTTCCTCACAGCGAGGAGCAAAAGGGGTAGCTATTTAAAAGAGGACTAATGCAGTTGGCTGGTTTGGAAGAACCATGTTTCGTGTCTTGCAAAGGACTTCAAATATTATTTAATTAATTGAATATAAATCTCAACTGAGAAAATGAAAAAAGTGATACTTTTCCCCATCTCTTCCCTCCCCATAAAATTATCTTTTTTTGTTTTTGGGGCATCACTGCCCTCTGGTGGTGGGAGTAGGAGGCCCAGCCCCACTGCTGGATTTGAACCTCCAACCCAGTGGGCCACCGTCCTGCACACAACCATTATGCCACCAGCGCCCAGCCCCTAAAATTCTCTTATTTTTCAGGACTATGGTCATTTTATTTGAGAGTTCATACAGTAAACTTCGGATGACTTTTCAGGACCTTATCTTCTTTGAGAAATGGAATTATGAGTTAAGCAATTGCCTCTGTTTTAACTCCTTGGTGTTCTATTAGCCAACACTGTGTAAATTATCATTCCTACTGGTGGGAATTTCTTTGCATATATGTTATAATTTTTGATGTTCTAATTAGTCATGGAGATGATTTTGAGTCATTAAAAATGATGGAAGATCTTTTGAATTATCAGGGACAGATCTAGTTGTACACTACTTCAGTTTTATTTCATTTTTACTCTTAATATTTCCTTTTGCAAAATTGGAAAACCCTTATTAGAAAACCCTTAACTAGATTTTTTTTTTTTTTTTGGCAACACTGCTCTCCAGCGATGGGAGTAGGAGGCCCAGCCCCACTGCTGGAATTGAACCTCCGTCCCAGTGGGCCACAGTCCCGCGCACAACCACTACGCCACCGGGGCTCAGCCCCTTAACTAGATATTTGATTAAACAAGAGACCCCATTCTCCAATCATGTCCAATAATGTAATTTATTTTTCTTATTTTAGTGAAGTACGTACTATACTTGACACTGGGAGGAGATAGATTTAAAAAAATATCTGGTCTTATGAAGTTGTTACTATAGTCAATGTCCAGAAAAGAAATGCAGACCCTGATCACCTTTTCTTATGACCTCTGTATCTATGAGCTTGCAAAAAGAAAAACAAGAAATGATAAATAATACAAAGATGAACAAGATGGAAAAGATAGTCTACTCCTAAAATCTACTAACTTTTTAATTTTTTTTTTTAGGGAAAAACTTATACCTACATATTGGTCTATTGTAGGAATAAGTAGTAATGCTATAGTTTTCATTTTTTAGCTGTGATTCTGAAAAATTGTCAGCGATTTGGTCAAAATTTATCTTTGCTTATTAATATTCAATCAATAATAGGCAAATGTACCAGCCTCTCTCTCTTCTTTGTTAAGCAGAAAGCACTTTGAATTTATTTTAATTTTTCTTTTATAATGGGTTTTTGGGAAAAAATTGGAGAGCTAGACAAATTATAAAAGAGCTGTAGCACTTATATTGATTTTAATTGTACAAGAATTATTTTGCATGAAACATTTATACACAAAGGAAGTCTCAAACATAGGATAAATTCAGTGGAAACTTTGGAAAATGCATTTTACAACGAATTCCTTCTCTTTGTTTCTTCAGGATCGATTCTAACACCTTTCAAAAGTCTCTGGAGTGGAAAAAATTAACTACAAATAAAAATTCCAAGTGAGTATATAGGATAATTTCAAGGAAGCAACTCAAGGTCTATTTCTTCACTTTGACAATTATTATGGTATCATTATATACTTCAAAACTACTGATTGTATTATTTGCAAAAATATATAATGTCCCAGAGATGAGAGACAGAATCTGTTCCCAAATCAAACTTGCTAGTTCCCATTATTTTGATCTTTTAAAATGATTGTGTATAACTGACAGTGTGTGATAATTTCCCAAATTAGCTTTTTAGTGCTCAAAAGGCCTAAGTAATTTAGATGTGCCAATGATAAGTGTATACATATTTTATTATAGCATATCAGTAACCATAGAAACTGTTTAGAATTTAGAAAAAAAAATTTTTTTTGGAAAAAAATATTTTGGGAAGGAGTACTTTATTCTTGCCATTGTTAGAATGGTCACTTTGACTATTAGTAATTAATGGTCAGAGTTTTTTTTCCCATTTAAAAAAAATCACTTTATTGGGGGCTCATACAACTCTTATCACAATCTGTACAGAATAGTCAGTTTTTTTTTGTTTTGTTTTTTTTGGCATCACTGCCCTCTGGTGGTGGGAGTAGGAGGCCCAGTCTTTGCTCCTGTGGAGCCGCTGCTGGAATTGAACCCCCATCTCAGTGGGCCGCAGTCCCGCACACAACCCTTACACCACCGGGGCTCAGCCCCAAAATGTCAGTTTTTCATATTGTTTTTAATTCTCTGACTTAGCTCGCTGCACCTCTGTATTGCTTATCCCCGATGTGGGATGATCTGCCATCCCCCCTCTGGCTGTGCACAGCTATGCTTCCTAAGGTTCTATTTCTCTTTCCTACTGCATTGCATTTCTATTTCCTGCGCCTGTACTTTGGAGTATAGCTTTCATAAAGAAGCTATTGCTCATTTTTAGTACCTTAGCACGAGCAATGTCTTTCTTTTCTTTTTTAAATGAGAATGAAAGAGGTTAAATCGAAGGACATGGCACCATTCCCAACAGTTTTTTAAAAATGTGTGATTGTATTTGCCATCCTTAGAAACCAACTTATCGTATCTTATCTCTTTCATGGAGGTAGAAAGGTAGACTCCTTCACACGAGAGCCATCTGCCTCTTCTTTCTCCACTCCAGTAAATAATGTGCATCATGGGTGCTTTTGAAATACATCGATCAGGGCTCTTGTTTCTTCTAGTTGGGGTCCAAAGGGACTCCAGGGCAGCCTCCGACTCGGCTCCAGTCTGTTTTTATTTGACACCATTGCCATGCCTTCTCTCTCCCACCTGAATTCCTCTATAGCCTCTGAATGGGTTTTTATCAATTAGCTTTTGCTGGGAAAATCTTTTCCTAGTATAGAACAATGATTTTTTTCCCCATCTGTCAGGGGGGTTATTAATAAATGCCACCAGTGGGGCTAGAACATTCTCTGGTGTTTGCTTTAGGGGAACAAGGGGATTGTCGGAAATCCTAGCCAAACTGAACCATAATTAGAGAGAAAATGTTAGCAATTAGAACTATACATTAGGCTTTAATTTACTACCATGGAAAAGTCAAGGGTGGCATTTTGATTCCATTTTTAGGTGCAGCCAGAAGGATTGCTCATTACAGGAGAATTTCCTGCGACCCTCTGCATTCCCCAGGGAAACAAAGCCACTGCTGCCGAGATCGGGGTTCATTTGAGATTTTGTGGGGGTGGAGGGTCGGGTGGGATGCAGAATAGTCATCAGTTTCTGACATAGTCACTTGACATGATTGAAAGTGATTTTAGGCCACAAAAGCAGCTTGGGAATGTGAAGCACATGAATACAATTTACTTTAAAATATCTTACCTAAATATATTATATTGGCATGTCTCAATCATTATTCAAATTCAAAAGCTGTTAAAATTTTTTACCATTAATTAATGTTTAGTTTTTCTAGTGATCAAGATAGATGTTTAAAGTATGTGTTTACAGGCTGAGCCCCGGTGGCGGAGCAGTTGTGCACGGGACTGCGGCCCACTGGGACGAAGGTTCAATTCCAGCAGTGGGGGTGGGCCTCCTACTCCCACCACCGGAGAGCAGTGAGGCCCCCCCCCCTCAAAAAAAATAAATTAAAAAAATATATATGTGTTTACAGGCTGAGCCCCGGTGGCGGAGCAGTTGTGCACGGGACTGCGGCCCACTGGGATGGAGGTTCAATTCCAGCAGTGGGGGTGGGCCTCCTACTACCACCACCGGAGAGCAGTGAGGCCCCCCCCCTCAAAAAAATAAATTAAAAAAATATATATGTGTTTACACACACACACGCACGCACACACACACACACACACTTCTTTTTTTGTATGCGTGGGGTTTTTTTTGTTTGCTTTTTTGGGAGGCATCACTGCCCTCTGGTGGTTGTGGGAGCTACCCAGTGCCACTCCTGAGAGCCACTGCTGGATTTGAACCGCCAAGTCCTCGGGTCGCAGTCCCGCACTCAACCCCTCACGCCACCGGGGCTCAGCCCAACGTACTCTTCTTAAGCTAAAGATAATATAGCACAAATCTCATTCCTTCCAGTAAATTTTCTGACTCCACATAGTACTACATTGTTGAAGATACGAGTTGCGCGTCATCATTTCCCCCCCTTGGTTCAGAATCAGATTCCATTTCTTTATTTAATGTTGTCTTGGTTTCCTCCTATTTCTGTAACACAGCAGGAGCTCCACGGGTATAGTCATTATGAGTTGGGCTATGGACCACACGGTCAGCGGTTGAAAACTACCAGCAGCTCCCAGGGAGACAAACTAAGCCTTCTGTTCCTGTAAAAAGTTACCGTCTTTGAAACCCACGGGAAGCCGTTCTTGCCTGTTCTGTGGGGTCAGGACAAGTCAACATTGGCTCGATGGCAAGCAGTTGAGCTTTGAGACTGTAAAAGAAATGCTAGTTCTAAAGAACAGAATTTTATTTTCCCACAAACCTGGAGGCTAGTAGACTAAATGGAGGTCTTGGCTTCGTCTGTTCCCCGTGATGATCACACCAGGTGTCCCTGGCAATCCTCACAGGGTGCATGTCTCCCCCTGATTTGGGTATGCGTGTCTTTGTGACTACACTGCTTTTTATAGAACTCCTCAATGAGTTGGATTAAGATCTACCTGACAAGGGTAGAATTGATTGATTATAGTGCATTAAATTGCACTGGGTGTGCTAATGATGAAGGAAATGAAGGACTTTACCAAGTGCTTCAGTCTGAAATCGGTCGAACGTTCAATCAAGAGGGACTGATAATTATTGGCAATTGGCATGCAAAAATTGGAAACAAAGAGAAAGGGACAATAGATCAAAAATATAACTTAGCTGAGAGAATGAAAAGAATTTTGCAAGACCAATGACATCTTCGTTGCAAATTCCTTTTTCAATAAGAGACATGACAATTATACATATACACTTCTCCAGATGGAATACACAGAAACCAAACTGACTACATCTATGAGAAGAGATTGTAAAGAAGATCAAAATTAAGAGCAGGCCAGGGGCCAACTGTGGGATAAACCATCAATAGCTCATATGTAAGTTTGGGTTGAAGCTAAAGAAAATGAAAACAAGTCCATGAGAGTTAAAATAGGATCTTGAGTCTTTCTCACCTGAGTTTGAGAACATTTCAAAAACAGGTTTGACACCTGAAACACTAATGACAGAAGACCTGATAAGGTATGAGGTGATGTCAAGAATATCAAACGTGAAGAAAGCACAAGGTTATTAAAAAGACATGGAAAAAGAAAAGATCAGCATGAAGTCAGAAGAGACTCTGAAATTTGCTCTTAACCATGGAGTAGCTAAAGCAAATGTAAGAAATGACAAAGTCAAAGAGTTGAATAGAAAATTTGAAAGCAAAACTAGAGAAGACCAAGCATTATAATGCAACGAATATATCTAGAATTAGAAAACCCAAAAGGAGGAGTGCACTCAGCATTAACTGAAAGAAATGAAGAAAAATTCAAGCCCCAGTTACAATATTGAAAAATTCTATGGGCAAAATGCTAAATGATGTTGGAAGCATCAAAAGAAAATGGACAGAATACATGGAGTCATTATACTGAAAAATAAAACAAAATACCAAACACACACACACACACACACACACACACACACAACAAGGACAAAAACCAAAAACTAGTTGACATCCAAACTGTTCAAGAGATAGCTTATGATTAAGAACCAGTGATACTAAAGTAAGAAGAATTCCAAGCTATGCTGCAGGCATCACGTAGCTAAAAAAGGGGCTCCAGGAATTCTGGGATGCCAATTGGGAGGTTTCCATTAGCTGATAAAGCACTGAAAGCATTTACTTACCTATGCCAACAAATTGAAAGACAGCTACTTGGCCAACTAGCTGGAAAAGATCCTTCTGTCTATCCCTTCCAAACAAAGAATGTGCAAACTGTAAAACAAGGGTATCACTAGTATCACATGCAAGTAAAATTTTGCTGAAGATTATCCAACAGTGCTTGCAGCTATACACTGACAGGGGAGAGCTAGAAAATTAAGCCAGATTAAGAAAAGGGTGTTGAATGATGGATATCATTGCTGATGCCAGATGGATCTTGGCTGAAAGAAGAGTACCAGAAAGATGTTTATTGTTTGTGTGTATTGACTATGCAATGCATTCAACAATGTGGATCATAACAAAATGTACATGGTTCAAGAGGCAGTGTGTTAGTCCAGCTAGAATAGAGGAACAAACTCAAGGACACGCATATCGATATAAGGAAAGGGTTTATATACAAAAGGAATGGGACATGGAGAAAACATCCCAGTCCAGTCCAGTTCAAAGTCATAAGTCCGATATTAACCCATATGCCTGAAATCAGTCTATAAAGTCTCCTTCCGACTCATGAAGTCACAGGTCAGTGGGTGCAGAATCCCAGTGCTGGCAGGGATCTCCCCATGGCTCCTCGCTTCCAGGGCTCAGGGTCCATCAACAGCAGAAGCAACTCATCACTGACAGAGGTCTCCATGTGGCCGCCCCAGCTTCAGAGGTCTGGCTCCCTCAGGGCAAAGCCTTGTGGTCTCTCCGCTGGCTCCTCCTGCTTCTTGGACGCTGCCAGCTTGTCTTTTCCATGATTACTCGTCTCTCTAACTCCCAACAACTGGGGAAGATAGCTTCTCATCTTCACGAGGGAAATATTGAGAGATTTCCCAGAAGTCTCAGGAGAAAGCCATGCCCACATAGAGGCATCATTGGCTACTCAATGGCTATCTCCAGATTAACAGGCTAGACTCTACCCCTACATTTCAATCACAAAATTAACATATGTACATGACTGCCACAGACCACCCCTTGTTAATTTTATACTTTCACATAACTCTGCAACCATATGTAACCTTCAAATAAACAATAAAATCATAGCTGTACTTAACAGGATAAAACTAAAATGCATACAATTTAACACGTGTCACCATCATTTAAAAATTACATTCTATAAGTGAACAGAACAAAAGATATCCTGTGCCTTACAACTGTAGTTACAAAATGTTTACACCTTGATCCTCTAATCCTATGAATATATATTCCACCACCTATAAGAGTTTGCAAGCCAACCACCTCATGCCTTTATTCCCCCATTTTTGGTATCTAATTTCTGTATTGCCCACTTATACCAACCCAGTGCTCTAATGAAACAATCATATCTTTCAACGTGAAGAATCTTCATTTCAGTTGGAAACTCATGACATGTGCATCCATTAGCAAAGTCAAATCAGGACAGGCCATCCATAAAGTCAGCAATGATACGCAACAGTTTACAGAATTAAATTGCATCTCTTCTTCTGGTCGGGTTCTGGTCAACTCACTGGGGGCTTTTCCACTTAGCCTACCAGGGTAGCCATTGGTCACCTTCCTTTAGACCAAGGTGCTAACAAATTCTCAACATGCCTAGCTCTCTCATGCTAGATCATGAACTTCAGACCAGTCAACCCACTCTCATCTCCTCTATTTCCTGTGAACCAAGTCCCCGGGTGTCAGTGGCCAAAGTCAACCCGGCTCTTGATTGCTGCATTTCTCCTGCTTTCACTGACAAGCAGTAAATCTGGGTGGTCACCTAACAAGCATTTCAGCCTGCCACAAGTTTCCTTTAACATTCAGACCCAGAGAGGAGTTATCTGCATGGTTCCAGATTCCTTCGATTGACGGATCAAATCCAGCAGCAATCCAGGAGCAAGGCTGGGCCTCCTACTCCCACCAGGGGCCAGTGATGCCCACACGCGCACGCACACACACACACACACACACACACACACACACACACACAAAAGAGGCAGCTATGTGAACAGAATAGGGCATACTACATGATTTAAAATCAGGAAAGGCATGTTTCAGGGTTGTATCCTTTCATAGTATCATTCAATCTGTATGCTGACCAATAATCAGAGAAGCTAGATAGAATGAAGAAGAGTATAGTATCAGGGTTGGAGAAAAGTTTATTAAAAACCCATCATATACAGATGACACAACCTTGCTTGCTGAAAGTGAGGAGGACTTGATGCACATGCTGATGAAGGTCAAGGATTGCAGCCTTCATTCAGTATGACTCAATGTAAAGAAAACTAAACTCCTCAGAACTGATCTAATTAGTAATATTGTGATAAACAGGAAAGTTTCAAAGTTGTCAACGATTTCATCTCGTTTGAATTCACATTTATTGTTCATGGGATAAATAGTCAAGAGACCAAAACAATGCATTGCACCAGGTAAATCTGTTGCACAAGAGTGCTTTCAAATGGTGAAAAGCAAAAATATTCCTTTAAGGACTCAGGTGTGCCTGATTCAAGTCATGGTATTTTCAGTGACCTCACAGGCATGAGAAAATTAGACATTGAATAAGCAAAACAGCAGAAAAATTGATGTATGTGAAAGGTGGTGTTGGTGAAGGATGGTGAAATTACCATCGACTGTCAAAAGACCAAACAAATCTGTCTTGGAAGAAGTGGAGCCAGAATGTTCCTTAGAAGCCAGGATGGATGGATTTTATCACATGGATTTGGACATGTGATCAGGTGAGGCCATCCCTGAAGAAGGACAACATACTTAGTAATATAGAAGGGCAAGGGAAAGGAGGAAGATCTCCAATGAGCTGGATTGACCTTGACAGCATGGCAGCCACAATCGGCACAAACATGACAATTGTAATAGTGGCGCAGGACCGGATGGTGGTTTCATTGTGTTGTAGATAGGATCACTCTACGTCAGAACTGATCCAATAACACTAATGAACAGATTACAGTGTGAAAGGTGATGCAATTACACTAGATTAGATTATGTTCACAGGTATAGTGGCTAGGTTTCCATCATATCTTTTTGGGAGGACACGATGAAAGCCATAATAAGTGTCTCTTGCAAATGGTTTTTACATACAATAAAATTTGAGAAAAAATCAGACTAGATATTTATTTGAGGAGTTAAAATTTTCTTCTTTTTTTTAAGGCATGTACTTGGAGGCTCTTACAACTTTTATCACAATCTCTACATATAGCCATTGTGTCAAACACATTTGTACATTTGTTGCCATCATTATTCTCAAAGCATTTGTTTTCTACTTGAGCCCTTGGATATCAGCATCTCATTTTTTTCCTCCATTCCCGTTCACCCCTCCCTTGTGAACCCTTGATAATTTATAAATTATTATTTTGTCATATCTTACACTCACCAACATCTCCCTTCACCCACTTTTCTGTTGTTCATCCCCTAGAGAAGGGGTTCTATGTAAATCATTGGAATTGGTTTGTTCCCCCTTTCTACCTCACTTTCCCTTTATCCTCTCTATATCACCACTCTCACCACTGATCCTGAAGATATCTGTCCTGGATTCCCTGTGTTTCTGGTTCCTATCTGTACTAGTGTGCTTCCTCTGGTCCAGCCTGATTTGCAAGGAAGAATTTGGATCATGATAAAGGAAAGGAGGAAACATCGAAGAGCTAGAGGAAAGTTATATGTTTCATCATTGAAACACTGTACTCTAACTGCTCTGTCTCCTCCCTCCCACCACTCTGTAAGGGAAAGTCCGCTGCCTACGGATGGACTTTGGGTCCCTAACCTGTACTCCCCCTCATTTATAATAATATAATTTTTAGTTCTTTGATGCCTGGTACCTGATCCCTTCGACACCTTGCAGCCACACAGGATGGTGTGCTTCCATGTGGGCTTTGTTGCTTCTGAGCTAGATGGTCACTTGTTTATTTTCAAGCCTTTAAGACTCAGATGCTATATCTTTTGATATCTGGGCACCATCAGCTTTTTTCACCATATTTACCTACGCACCCATTTGTCTTCATTGATCGCATCAGAAAATGAGCACACGATGATATGATTTCTGTTCTTTGATGCCTGATATCTGATCTCCTTGACTCCTCATGATCACATTGGCTAGTGTTCTTCTTCCATGTGGGCTTTGTTGTTTCTCACCTAGAAGGCTGCTTGTTTTTATTCATGCATTTAAGACCCCAGATGCTATATCTTTTGATAACCATGCACTATCAGTTTTCTTCACATTTGCTTATGCACCTACTTTTTCTTCAGTCGTTGTGTCAGGAAGGTGAGCATCATGGAATGTCAGTTTAACAGAACTAAGTGTTCTTGCATTGAGGTAGCACTTGAGTAGAGGCCCAATGTCCATCTGCTACCTTAATACTAAATCTATAAATATATGCACATAGATCTATTTCCCAATCCTCATATATAAATATATTTTCATAAGTTCAAGCCTTATTTAGACTTTTTTAATGCCCTTTGCCTCCTAGTTCTTTCCTCTATTTCCTTTCACTTTCCTCTTGTCCCACTATCATGCTCAGCCTTCATTGGGTTTCAGTAATTCCTCTCCGTAACATTACCCTTGGTTAAACCCTACCAGACCTCCTACACCCTCCTCACCACCCATTTTGGATCACTTGTTGCTCCCTTGTCCCTGAGTTTGTTAACCCCAGTTCCTTTCTCCTTCTCCCATGTCCCATGGAACCATCAGTTCCCTTCTTTTGTCTTCCAGGTTGCTTATCCAGCCGATCTTATCTAGATCTACCTGCAGAAATGACATGCACAAAAACAAGACAACAAAAGAAAACAAAACAACAGAACAAAAGTTCAATGACAAAAAAGGAAAGACCTGTAGAGAGTTCAAGGACTGTTTCTTGGCCCTTAGAGTGTTTCCAGTTGAGTCTGATGGGGTGCCACACCCTGGTCCCAAAATCTATTTATGGTACTCCCTCAGGACTTCCTTGCTCTGCTCCCCTTGCTGTTCTGTTGCACTCATTTAGTGTTTTGCTTAGGTGTGGTGGGATCGGATCAGGTGCAGTTCCCACACTGTGTCTCCAGTGTTGTCTCCTGAAGTTCTATGGGTCAGTGAGGGATGTTGTGTCTCATAGAGGGGCCGGTCATATGGTTCTCTCTGTGCATTGGCTGTTCTGAGTGGCTATATCATCCTCAAGGCTTGGTGGGCCAGGATGTGCTCCACCCTCTCTTCCTCAGGCTGTTACCATTTTCATGGGGGGATTTTGCTTCCTAAATACTTGAATTAACATCAGCCATAGTTTCTACGTTACACTTGATCTTAGCCAAAAGGTTGAGAAGCAATACAGTCATAGTTTCTTTTGCTTTTGAAAATAGAATTGAAAGTAATTTTAATTGATAAAGATAAGGTTCTCTGGGGATAATTGATGCTGTCTGTCCTGTAGAGATTTACCTCCTCAGAGACCCTAGATAGGCTCACTATCAGTTGGAATCAACTCAACAATAGTGGGTTTGATCTGGGGTTTTATTTTAAATATCTTTTTTTTAATTTTTATTTTTTATAGTTTTTTTGGAGGAGCATCACTGCCCCCGGTGGTGGGAGTAGGAGACCCAGCTTTGCTCCTGGAGAGTGCTGCTGGATTTGAACCTCCAACCCAGTGGACCGCAGTCCCGCACACAACCACTGTGCCACCCGGGGCTCAGCCCTGATCTCCCTTTTGACCCCTTTAAAGCTGTTTCAGTTTCAAAAAAGAAAATGTCTTCCTGGTGAATCTGCCCTGACCATGGACCAGGGATGTAAATAATCTTGCTAACATGCAGGATGCATTGGAAAGTAGATTGTTGGACATAGAGTTAGGTTAAAGTTTAGCACCCTGTCATTTGATCTTTCTGATGATCCCTTCTAGTTTTTAATATTTTCTGCTTTCTTTTTTTGGGGGGGGGGCATCACTGCCCTCTGGTGGTGGGAGTAGGAGACCCCTCCTTTGCTCCTGTGGAGCTGGAATTGCAACTCCATCCCAGTGGGCCACAGTCCCGTGAACAACCACTACGCCACCGGGGCTCAGCCCTCTGCTTTCTTTTAGATTGAGGTTTTTAATCCACTTTATTTTGTTATTCTTGATAGTTTTTTGTTTGTTTTTTAATGTTGTTCTATACATGAAATTCAGGATAGTAAATCAATAGAGATAATGACTGGATTAATGGTTCCAGAGAAGCAAGGATGGCTGGACTTTGTCTTCTGTACTTTAGACACACTATGGAGAGGCCTGTCCTCCGAAAGGAACATCATGTTTGGTAAAGTAGAGGGGTAGTCAGAAAGAATTTCAACCGAATGGATGGACACGATGCCTGCAGTAATATAGAAAGATTTGCGAGGATGGCACAGGACTGGGCTATGACTTGCTCTGTTGCACATAGGGTTACTCTGTGTCAGAACCAGCTAGCTAGGAACTAAGCACAACAGCACTATATAGTCGCTTCTAATAACGAGCTATGGAAACACACCACATATTCATCAACAGGTCTGGTATGCAAATCCCAAAGCAAATCTAGAGTCATTGAGTTGATTCTACCCATGGCAACCCACTAGGACAGAGTAGAATGCCCCTTGCGCTTCCAAGGCTGTAAATCTTTACTGGTAAGAGCCTCATCTTTTTCCAAAGGTGTGGGGAGTGGTTTTGAACTTCCGATCTTATGGTTAGCGGCCCCACACATAACACACTATGCCACCAGGTTCCTGTGTACACAAAACTCTAAGGTATAAGCAAATGTGTGGTATTTGTAGGCAAACTTTAAGAATGAAGAATCTTTGTACTGATACACAAAGAACATTAGGATACATTGCGAAGATAAGCTAAGCTATAAAGCAGTGGTTCTCAACCTGTGTACTGTGACCTCTTTGGGGGTCGAATGACCCTTTCACAGGGGTCACCCGATTCATATCATTAGCAAAATTACAGCTATGAAGTAGCAATGAGAACAATTTTATGGTTGGGGAGAGGGTCACCTCAACATGAGGTGTTGAGTATGAAACGGTCTCAACATTAGGAAGTTTGAGAACCACTGCTACAGAGAAACGTATATGACAAACTTTTTATGAGAAAAAGTGAAAATAATATCAATATTTGTATTTACTTTATTTGTATAAATAGATCAGTGAAGTATAACAAAATGAAATAGGGAGAAGTTGGATGGCCAACTATCCTGGTTTGCTTGGGGATGTCCTACTTTAAATATTAAAAGTCCCTGTCATTGTTGTTAAAAGCTGTTCAGGGGCTGAGCCCCGGTGGCGTAGTGGTTGTGCGCGAGACTGCGGCCCACTGGGTTGGAGGTTCAATTCCAGCAGCGGCTCCCCAGGAGCAAAGGCTTGTCCTCCTACTCCCACCACCAGAGGACAGTGATGCCCCCACCCCCCAAAAAGAGCTGTTCAGTCAGCTCTGACTCATATTAACTTTAGTGTAGAAAACATGAAAATCTGCCCTGATCTTTTTCATCCTCATAACTGTTCAGTTTGAGCCCGTTGTTGCACTAATTGTCCCAGAGCGTCTGCTTCTTTTTTTACATGCTGACGCTCTGCTTGACCAGGCGGGGTCCTCCTCTAGGCACTGTCCCTCGTTCCAGGCTGACCAGCTCATTGCCACCATGGCAGCAGGGACAGATGAATGCATGGTGATGAGAAAGGACCTCTCAATGTGAACTCTTCTTAAGGCATTCTTATTTTTGAATCACTTGAATACATGAACTAAATAAAACATTGAGAAAAATGTTATTACAGAAAATAGAAACATATTAAACTAGGCAGAATAGTACCATTAGCCCCCATATGACTCTCATGCAATTTACATTTCATGGCTTGACCTATTTCCACATACTATTTTGAAGTGATTCCAAAATGTCTTAGTTCATCTTAAAACTTTCAATATGCAACCGGAAGAGAGAAGGACTATTTTTAACATAACCCCAATAACATAACCTGAGAGAAAGACAGAGCGTTCCACGACCTCAAACAATGGCAGTCTCGGCCTGAACCCTGGTGGCGTAGTGGATGAGTGCGGGACTGCGGCACACAGGGTTGGTGGTTCAAATCCAGCAGCAGCTCTCCAGGAGCAAGACTGGCCCTCCTATTCCCACCAGGGGGCAGTGATGCCCACAAAAACCACCACCACAACAAAAGAAACAATGGGAGTCTCAGAAACCCACAAGGGCAGTTCTACCGTGTCCTGTACGGTCACTGTGAGTCAGCTTTGACTTGACGGCAGTGAGTTCTTTTTTTAATATCTTTACCACGCTTAAGAATTAAATTAGGGCTGAGCCCCGGTAGCGTAGTGGTTGTGCGCGGGACCGCAGCCCCCTGGGATGGAGGTTCGATCCCAGCTCCATGGAGCAAAGGCTGGGCCTCCTACTCCCACCACCTGAGGGCAGTGATGACCCCCCCCAAAAAAAAATTAAATTAAACAGGCTGAGCCCTGGTGGCTTAGTGGTAGTTTGTGGGACTGCGACCCACAGGGTTGACAGTTCAAATCCAGCAGCAAGGCTGGGCTTGCTACTTACACCAGAGCAATGATGCCACAAAAATAAATTAAAATAAATTAAAAAAAGAATTAAATTAAACCATTTGAAAACACCAGACGGGCTGAGCCCCGGTGGCGTAGTGGTTGTGTGCGGGACTGCGGCCCACTGGGATGAAGGTTCGATTCCAGCTCCACGGAGCAAAGGCTGGGCCTCCTACTCCCACCACCTGAGGGCAGTGATGCCCCCCCCCAAAAAAAAAAACAAAAAACAAACAAAAACAAACAAACAAAACACCAGACAGGTACAGTTAGTATCACATTTCCAACAGTTTTCTTACTTGTATCAAGATGCAGGTCAAGTCCCACTTTGTGACTAGGTGGCATGTCTTTTAAGCCTCTTTTCATTTAGCTTAGTATGACCTTTTCTTCTATCTCTTTTATTTTGAAAATTTGTTAAAGAATAATAGGTCCGGGCTGAGCCCCGGTGGCGTAGTGGTTGTGCGTGGGACTGCGGCCCACTGGGACGGAGGTTCAATTCCGGCTCCCAGGAGCAAAGGCTGGGCCTCCTACTCCCACCACCTGAGGGCAGTGATGCCTAAAAAAAAAAAAAATTAAAAAAAAGAATAATAGGTCCTTCGTTCTGTTCCCCACCACGACCCGACCACCCCACCAGTGTATCATCCTGGTGTAGTATATGTGTTCCTACTTCAATACTTCCAATAAATTGGTGCTTGCTCCAAATTAGTACTTGGATCAGATTTTAGTTGATCACATCTGAATTTTTGGCCAGACAGATTTATAAGAGATGATTATATTTTCCTTCCCTTGTCTGTTTTTGTACTGTAGTGACATGTATTATTTTATTAGGAGACCAATAAAATAACCACTGTGTCTGGTTGTCTGTTACCAATTACTGATGTTCAATGTCTAGGTCCATGCACTTCCTGTTACTAAGGGATTGCAAAATGGGCATATTAAAATTACTTTCTTCTTTTTCTTTCATGTGAATAGGGCCAACAGGCATGCTTTGCTTAGGAAGGGCAAGGTAAGTATAATGAGTTGGTTTACAAGCATCCGCTAAAAGTGACCAATTAGGTTGCTTAAGTACCATTATGAATTCTTGAATTTGAATACAGTTGATGGGCTTCAAACCATTTTCTTATTGATGATCAAATTTTTCCCAATTTAGCAAGAGGAAACGTGTCGCTGAGTTGACTTCTTGGTCCTTTGGATGTGACCTTACTCATCGTTGATATTGGCATCTGGTAGGATGACAAGATATTTCAGGTTAATCTTGTGTATTTTCTTACCCAAACATGAAGCCAGCCATTTTTCCTTCAAAATTCTTCATTCTTTTAAGAAGAAACAGAAATTCAAGTTGACTATCTGGTCACTAAGGATGCTTATTATTATCATAATAATGCTTACTATTATCACAAGGCTACTGTAATCCTTTTCTGTGGATAGAGTTAGGAAATATTTTTGTAAGAGATAAGTGAGTCCATACTGATATTTCTAATTCAAATTCAAGACTACAGGTTTTGCTATTCAAACTCTTCTATCATACATCTTCATCTTCTTTTTCTCTCACCATGAATTCTGGGTTTCAAGGGCACCAAAGATGAATTAGGCTATTGCAGGTTTCTTATTTGCTTTATTTGACATCACAAAGGGTAATAGCACTAACACTACTACTCTCCATATGATTACTGTGAAGGATTTAAAATCCCTTTTTTATCAGGTTATTTTTGTCTCACTAAAGACTGGGTATATATTTAAACTCATCATATTCATGCTACTTTTTATTTTTTGTGAGTGCTTTGCATTTTAATTTTGTACGATTTCAAAGGTATATCTAATATACATGGTATATTTAGACAAGTCTAGTAACAATTTATATTACTTGCATCTTCTTATTGTTAAATTTTTTGGGGGGGAGGGGGGCATCACTGCTCTCCGGTGGTGGGAGTAGGAGGCCCAGCCCCACTGCTAGAATTGAACCTCCGTCCCAGTGGGCCGCAGTCCCGCGCCCAACCACTATGCCACCGGGGCTCAGCCCCTTATTGTTAAATTTTGTGTGAGGAAGTTCAAGCAGATTACATCAACTCATACCTTTTCTTTGAAAATACAAGCATAATATCAACCCTTTTATCCACTTGGCTTTTTTTAAAACTGAAGAATATACCCATAAAAGTGGGAATACATAAGGCTATTTCTCACTGATTTTCATAATAGTTCATTAGTTGATATCACATAATTTATTAACTAGTTTTCTACTTATTGAGAATAGTGCTTTCATATGCTGTTATTTGTGAATTATGTGATTGATATCTAGTCAAAGATTATCAAGGGAAAATAATTTGTCCTTCTTAACTTTATTTAGCATTATCTTTCAAAACTACAGATTTTCTGGTATTTTACAGATTGAAAAAATGTATTCTTTCACTTCCAAAACAATTTATTCTTTCACTTTATATTTGTGCCTCGTCATGGCTGTACTGTTGTGTTCTATCATGATTTCACTTTTCAGCTTTCCATTTATCTCTCTGAGCCAATATGAATTGTTTTGGGCTCACTGTCACGCATCTGCTTCAGTACATGATATATGCTGGCACCTACAGAATCAGAAAGATGAGACCTTTTGTGGCAGTCAGCTAATCTGGTGTCAATTTGAGGATTTAGCATGTAGGGTGGAGTCTAGACTGTCGATCTGAAGACAGGCAATGAGACCTCTGTGTGGGCATGGTATAGCTAGGCTACATTCTACCTAAGCCCTTGCCGATGGGCATACGATTGCTTTCCACTTTTGGCTATTGAGAAGAGAGCTGCTATGGTTAGTTATGCACAAGGTTTATTCTGAACACTTGCTTTTATTTCTTGTAGGAAATGTATGGGCTATGTGGCATTTCATCTTATTAAGGAAATGCCGAACTATTGCACCATTTGTATTCCCACTAATAGGAATGAGGGTTTGTAATTTCTCCACATTCTGGTCAAGACTTGTAACTGTCTCTTAATTTTTCCCCATTAAGACCATGCTAGTGGGCATGAAGCATCCTTGGTAGAGCAATGGCAAGTCTTGGTTGCTAAATGTCAAGTTCATCGTTCCAATCCACCAGTGGCTCCATGGGAGACAGATCTGATGATTTGCTCCCGTATGAATTTCAGCCTTTCAAATCCAATGGGGCAGTTGTTCTCTGTCCTGTAGGGTTCCTACAAGTCAAAATCAAATCGAGGGCACACAGCCATGACAAAGAACCTCCAAGCCCCAAACCTACTGTCACAGAGGCAGTTCTATCTGACTCACGGTATCTCTACACAGGACTTCTGAGGCTGTAACTCTTTAAAGTTGAGCAGGTAGCCTCATCTTCTTCTCACCAAGCAGCTGGTAGATTTGAACTTCTGACCTTGAATTTAGCGGTACAGTGCTTAATGGGCGGCACCACTAGGGCAAATAAATACATTAGTGGGTGTAAAATATCCTTTTTCAACTTATATTTTCATCTTCTGCTTTTCAATTTCAAGAGAAGTACATGTTTGTGAAAACTGAGAAGCAAGAAAGCTCAACCCAACCAGCTTCTGTCTAGTGAATTCGAACTCATCGCAATCCTCTTCAGAGAGTTGCACCCTAGGGTTTCCATGACTGTAATAAATCTTCACCCAAGTACGCTGCCTCATATGTCCCCCATGGAGCCACTCAAGAGTTTGAATTTCCAGCCTTTGGCTTAGCAGTCTGGTGCTTACAGTTTTGCACCACCAGTGAAAAAAGTTTAAAATTCAAATTCATTGCCAATGAGGCAATTCTGATCCATAGAGACACTGTGAACTATGTTGAATAGCTCTTCTAGATGGAAGAGAACTGCCTCTGTGGGTTCCAGGTTATAAATTGTGGTCAATGGCCTCTTCTTTCTCCAGTGTGAAACAATGCAAGGATAGAAACAGATATTTTTTCCTTGTGTTTTTATGATACTATTATTGTTATTATTGGTGCATTGTGAGGGATTTATTTTTACTTGATACAGAAACACTACCTACAGAAGCAACAGTCAATACATAAAATTATATGTATTATTTGGGGTAAACCTGCTTCAAAAGACCTTGAAAGATTTAGGAAGCCAAGATGAGTCAAGATGTAGTATTTTCCATGACCTCATCTGCACATGAAAGCTGAGGTACAAGGCAAACCGAAGAAGAATGGACATACTTCAAATATGGTGTTGGGGAAGAATAATGAATGTAAAAGGACTTCAAGGAGAAGGAACGAGTCTGACTTGGTAGAAGTACAGCCAGAATGCTCCTCATAAACAATGATGGCAAGATGTCATCTCATGTTATCTTGGGCAAAGTAACCAGAGGGATCAGTTCCTGGAGATGGGTATCATGCTTTTGTAGAGGGCAGTCCCAAAGAGGAAGTCCTTCAGTGAGACAGATAGGCATAGTGGCTACAGAGAGGGGCTCCAACATAGAAAGCATCGTGAGGATGGTAGAGCACTGGACTGTGTTTATTTTGTTGTGCTCACACTTGTGATGACTTCATTGCTTCTAAGGACAAAAAACATTATCATGATTTTTAGTCATGACAGAATTCTTTGATGGTTTTCTTTCTACTTCTCTGGTCAGGCTTCCTCTGGTTCCTCTGTAGCGCCTCTTTTTTTTTTCTTTCTTAAGTTTCTTTGGTATATAATCTACAAATCATCTAATGCAATACATCAATCATATTAAGAATTACTAAGAAGAGTTGTACGATTATCACCACAATCAATTTTATAACATTTTCTTCTTATCCTTCTTGTTGTCAGCTCCTTATTTCCCCCCAACCTTCCCTGTCATACCTCTAAAGGAAACCCCAAGGAATTACTGTCATGATAGGTTTACCTATCTTTGATTTCATAAATAGAAAATCATTTTTATTTTTTTAAATTTTTTTGTTTTTGTTTTTGGGCATCACTGCCCTCTGGTGGTGGGAGTAGGAGGCCCAGTCCCACTGCTGGAATTGAACCTCCAACCCAGTGGGCTGCAGTCCCGCGAAAATAATTTTTAAAAGCCCCCACAAAACCCTTAAAAAGATAACAACAGCCACAACAACAACAAAACCCAGAAAAGACTCAATAGAAAAGAAAGCAGAAAATATTAAAAACAAGAACATGGCCCAAAAGGAATACTCTTGTTCCCTGTCCTGACTTTTTTTTTTTTTTTGGCATCACTGCTCTCTGGTGGTGGGAGTAGGAGGCCCAGCTCCACTGCTGGAATCGAACCTCCGTCACAGTGGGCCGCAGTCCCGCGCACAACCACTACGCCACCAGGGCTCAGCCCCTCCCTGTCTTGACTTTTAAAGACAGAGATCTCCAAGTTTCTGTGCTCAATCTATGTCTCGTCTTATTCTAAACATATCCTCTGTAATTCCTCTTCACAACTCAGAGATCTCTATTTCTTTTGGAGTCTAGAAGCTAGGGTCCCATCCACCAGACACTTTCCCCTAGATTTCTCAAAAGAATCCCAAATTGAAAGTATTCCCACTGTTATTCCTTCACCAAACTCTACCCTTCTTTCACTTTCCCAGTGCCATGAGGGGTACAACTGTCTTCCCAACAACTCAAGCAAATATTCTCTGAGTTATTTAAGGTTGTTCTCTTTCCTTTTCACTCACCCAATCAACCAATGGCTAATATCCCTTCTATTTTCTAAGCATGGATCTTTCTCCTTTCTCTGACTCACTGCTTCTGGGATGAATCACTCCTCCAGCGTGCCCTGCCTGGTATATTGCAATGCCTTGATATTGTTCTGTCTACCTCTACATATGTTCCTTTCCAATGTCTTCTGCATATCATCTAAATCAAATCTGATCACACTTAACTTGAAATTCTTCAGTGACTTTCTATGGCCTATGGATTAAAGTTACATTCTAAAGATATTCTTTTTTTTTTGACCTTTTTCCCCCAATAATTTTATTGGGGGATCTTATAGCTCTTACAACATTCAATACATCATTTGTATCAAGCATATTTGTACATATGTTGCCATCTTCATTTCCATTTTTTTTTCATTTCCAAATATTTTCTACTTGAGTCCTCTTTCCCCTTCCTTTTTTTCTTTTCTTTTCTTTTCTTTTTTAAATCATTCCATTGGGGGCCCATACAACTCCCAACAGGATCAACACACACGCCAATTGTATGCATACCACATTTGCACACCTGTTGCCAAAATCACCCCTGAAACATCCTCCCTTCCCTTAGGCCCCTAGTACCAGCTCTCCTTCCTTCCCCCTCCCCCATAGGCCCTTAATAATTTACACATTGTTAGTACTTTTTCATATCATAATCAGTCCAGTGTGTCCCTCCACCCACTTCTCCGCTGTCCGTGCTCCAGAGAGATCATATGTATATCTCTGTATTTTTTATAGCATAAATCTTGTGATTTGTTTACAAATCCCCAATCATCTGTTACTATCCTTGTAATAAACTACTTGTGAGCAGATCAAATATCAGGTCTTCACAGCTAGGGATGTGATAGTCTTTCTACCTAGAATGGGTGGTGAGCCTCTTCACTTCTCTTTGTTTCAACTCATTCCTCAAGCTTGTTTGAACTCTTTGTTTGAACTCATTCTTCAAGCTTGTTTGAACAAGCTTGTTTCTGTTCTTTGTTTGAACTCGTTCTTCAGAACAAAAGACTAGCCAGCCTTGTACCATCCTGACAATTGTTCTTATGTTCTAGCCCATTGTTGTAACCACTGTGTCAATCCATCTTGCCCAAGGCCTTCCTCCTTTTCACTGCCCTTCTGCTTGACCAAGCATGATTTCTACCTCCAGGGACTGGTTTTTCCTGAGATGTCCATAGTACATGAGACAAAAAAAAAAAATTCACCTTTGTTATTTCCATGGCTGTATATCTTCCAAGACAGATCTGCGTGTTTTCTTGGCAGTAGTCTTCTCCAGCACCATAATTCAAATGCATCCATTCTTCTTCACGCTTCCTTCTTCACTATCCAACTTTCACATGTATATGATGCCATTGAAAATACTGTGGCTTGGGTCAGACACATCTTACCCCCTAAAGCAACATCTTGCTTTTCAACATTTAAAAGCGGTCTTGTGCAGCAGATGAGCCTAATGCAATTCGTTCTTTGACCTCTTGATTGTTGCAACCAGAAGCATTTCATGAGCTTCCATTGTGAATCCAAGCAAGGCGAAATCATTGACAGCTTTTTCTCCTTTTATCACGATGTTACCTACTGGTCCATTTGTGAGGATTTTGGTCTTCTTCACATTGAGTCATAATCCCTTATGAAGGTTGCAATTCTTTTTTTTTTGGGGGGGGGGCATCACTGCCTCTGGTGGTCGGACGCGCTACCCAGTGCTGCTCCTGAGCCGCCGCTGGATTTGAACCACCGAGACTGTGGGCCGCAGTCCCGCACTCAACCACTTAGGCCACCAGGGCTCAGTCGAAGGCTGCAATTCTTGATATCTATCAACAAGTGCATCACATGCTCCTCACTTTCAGCACTCTAGATTGTGTCATCTGCATACCATGGTGTTAATAACTCTCCTTCTAATCCTGATGCCACATTCTTCTTCATACAATCCAGCGTCTATGATTGCTTGCTTAGCATCCAGATTGAATAAATATGGTCAGAGGATTCAACCCTGATGCACCCCTTTGTTGATTTTAAACCATACAGTATTCCTTTTTTTTTTTTCCTTACAGTTGCCTCTTGATCCCTGTACAAGTTCCACATGAATGCAATGAAGTGGTCTGCAACTTTCCTTCTTCTCAAACCTTTCCATAGTTCCCGCTTTGTACAGTGCCAATACTTAGAACACAGAGATCATCCTGTTGCAATGTAATCATCGAAGTGCCCGTTTCTTCACCATACTGTGGTATCCGCGAGGATAAGATGTGCCGACCCAGTGCCATAAAGCATGTTGTCAGGTAAAGAGATGTTTGTTGAATGTTGACTCAACATCAGCATTAATACTTCTATTAGTACAAATGGTCATAAATCAAGGTGGTTGTGCAGAATTTTTTTTAAAAAGGTCTTTGAAGAAAATTAACATGGTTATATGCTAATAGTTTATCATCAGAAAATAGGATATTCGCTTGTCACCAGGAGATCTCCTAAAATTAGATATAAAGCAGCATACATTTTCATTAGTCTGACATCTTTTCTAGGAAAGTCTCCTATTAAAGCAGACCAGGCACAGATTTCTCTCCCCTTTATCAAAATGGATGATGTCTGGCCTTATAAAATGGTAATGCGAATCTTCATGCCATATATCTGATATGACTTTCATCTTAATTTCTGTTTGCCCTCTAAATCAGAGCATTAAAAAAAAACTACCAAAAAAGAAAAACTACAAATTGCCATTTTAAAACTTCCAAGCACAACTTTTTGGGGGGTGTCAGCTCCTTAAAGAGAGGGACAATATATTCCCTTTATTTACTAAGGGACTATATTTAGAGTAGGTGGACCCCAAAGTATTATGTCTTTATTTTTAAAACAAGAGCTACTGCATTTTACTTTAAAGCCATTGTCTCTTGTTTGTGAACTGTTCTTAATAACGTTCATGATTAATGGATAAAGTTATTTAGGAAAGAGATTTTATGCTGCTCTCAGAAAATGTCAGAGTTGAAAAATCAGTCAGAAGTAAAGATAATAATACCGTAAGCCTAAGAATCTGGTCATTTTAATCGCACTGTTAGTGCCTGTACTTACTGGTCCTTCAAGACTGAAATAGGGGTGAGAAGCCTAAGCTGCCTGCCTAGCTTTCAAGGGTGGTGTGAGGATTAGGGAGATAAGAGTTAGACTGTAGAGCTCACTAGTAAACAGATTGGAGTTTCTCTCTTTTAATGGCTAATGCAGAATATTTTGGTGGAACCAGCATATTTCTCGTCAGGAAGATGGGACTTTGTCCTCTGATGCAGCTGGGAGTCCACAGAGAGGAGTGATTAGTTCTCCTCAAAGCAGACTTTACCATGGCACACATGTGTCACATTTATGGACACGACATTGGGGAAAGAAAACAAAAGCTGGTTTTCTCCTCTACAATTAACCTACTTATACTTTAAATTTTCTGTTGGGTGAGAGAGAACATGAGAGAAAAGACAGAGAGAAGACAAAAACAAAAAGAAAATTCCAGGAAAGAAAATTGACAAGAAGTTCTCAATCTTCCATAGGTCACGGCTCTTTCATACCGTCCCTCATGTCGTGGGACCACTCCTGCCCCTCAACCATACAACTATTTTCATTGCTATTTCATACTTGTAATTTCGCTACTTTTATGAATCAGGCAACCCTTGAATGGGTCGTTCGACCTCCAAAGTGGTCACAATCCACAGGTTGAGGACTGCTGGTGTAGAGGAAGAGGCAATAGAAAGAAAGAAAAGGCAGTGTGTGTGTGTGTGTGTGTGTGTGTGTGTGTGTTACATTGCTGTCGATTCCACAACTATTTCTGAGGCGCTTATCATTCAAGCAGCCTCCTAGGATACACCAGAACAGGGGGGTCAGGTAAAAGCATAGTCCTTGATTTTTTAGGCGAAAGACATGAGATGGAGCATTGGAAGAAACAGAAGAAGAGGGAAAGAGTGAGGAAAATAGTAAGAAATAACCAGTGGATTCTCTAGCAGCGCTCACAGGTTCAAAATAAGTGTGGACAAATGAAGGGTTTCCTCCTTCCTAAAATTCTCTCAGGTTATTTTCCTTTGAAAATGAAGCAGGCCATTCACATTTCTATTAAACAATTTAGCACTTAAGACAAAGAGGTGTATTTTTACTTGACTTTGATTTCTTCATGATGATTTCTACATTCAGGAAATAGGAATCATTTTATTCAAAGGTGCTAATTAGATTGTTATTGTTGGGTGCTGTCAAATCCACTTCAGCTCACAGCAACTCTATGTTCAACAGAAGGCAGCCCTGTGGTCTGCACTCGACTTAAAGTCTTTGCTATGTTTGAGTTCGTGTTGCAGGCATGGTGCCAATCCACCTGTTGAGGATCTGCCTGTTTTTTCTTTGCCATGCTTGATGTCTTTCTCCATGTTTGATATCATGTTCCTCTTGATAACATGATCAATATATGCGTGATGAATTCTTTTTCACATCTAATGAAGGCTGGTGTCTTTCTTCTTTTTTATCCCCCGACAGTTTTATTGGCACATTGCACAACATCACATAACCTCGTGTCAATTTGAGGATATTGAGTGAAGGGGGTGGAACTGTTCTTGTGAGGATTCTAGGAACTTCCCGTCTTCCTCTTAGGGTACGGGATGCACTCTCTCCGATTCACCTTCCTGTTGACAAGTCACTTGGATCCAGGCTGATGGCAGTCAGAGACGTGTAGCTGGGGGAGGCGTGTGGAAAACCATGCCAGTGCTGAGTTGTTTCTACCACCACTGGATCCACCAGATTTTTCACCTACCAGCCTATGATCTTTTTGCATCTGGCATCCTTGCATGTGCTGTGTGAGTCTAAAAAGGGATTTGTGGACTAGTATCATACATAAGGGCTAATATCAGATTTATGGTCTTGATCTGGACTGGGCTGGAATGTTTTCTCAATATACAATTGCTCTCTGATATAAAGTTCTTTCTTATACACATATGAGTGTCTCTGGATTTGTTTCTTTAGTGAGCCCGGTCAAACACACACACAATTCACATGTCATACAATTGAACAGTTCCATCATTCTATCATGATGTCTTTCTTCTTCTGTCTTTCTTCTTCTTTCTTTCCTCAGGCTGTTGCCGTTGTCAGATGTTCTAAGGTCATTCTTCAGGCCTGCCCTATCCTCAAAATTGTTATGTCGAGCCCATTGTTGCAGCTAGTGTATCGATCCATCGCTGATAGTCTTCCCTTTTTCCCACTGTCCGTCTACTTTTCCAACTATCATGTCCTTGTCTAGACACTGATCTTTCCAATTAACATGCCCAATGTACAGGAAAGAAAGCCTTGCCACACTATACTGTTTGGGTTTCTGGCAGCTCCCAGTCAATCCACTGCTGCAACCACGTAAAAATTATCCTCAGCAAAATTGCACTTGCAGGGCTGAGCCCCAGTGGCGTAGTGGTTGTGCGCGGGACTGTGGCCCACTGGGATGGAGGTTCAATTCCAGCTCCACAGGAGCAAAGGCTAGGCCTCCTACTCCCACCACCAGTGGGCAGTGATGCCTAAAAAAAATTAAAAAAATAAAATAAAATTTTAAAAAACTGCACTTGCATGTGATATTAATGATGCTTTTCTGTACTTCCTGAATTCTCTTGGATCACCTTTCTCTAGAATGGGCACAAAGCTGACTCTCTTTCAGTCAATTGGCCAGGTAGATGTCTTCCAAATTTCTTGGTATAGATGAGTGAGTGCTTTGAGTGCCTCATCAGCACATATTTGTTGACATATTTCAATCGGTATTCTGTCATTTCTTCAGAGAGTACATGATATGTCTAGCATTCCTTGCTGATGCCACAATGCAAAGGCATCTATTATCCTTAATCATTTTCTAGCTTTCAAATGCATATTGGGTGGTTAAAAATATGGCTTAGTTGCCTTTAGTCCTCAGCGTGACATATTTACTTTTTAATGCTTTACAGAGATTTTTTTTTGCAGCAGATTTACCCAACACAAGATATACTGTTTGATTTCTTGACTATTGCTTGGACAATGATTTTTTGAATCCAAGGAAACCATAACAATTGGTATTCTGTTTATTCCTGGAGAGTTTCTTTTTTGCTAATGTCTTTGGTGCAACTTACGGTCTTCCTTCAGTATGACCAACTCTTAACCATATACTTACTACCTCCTGAAAAGGTTGAACGTTTACCAATTATTTTTGATACAGTGACTCTGTAACCCTTCCATCTTCTTTTGATGCTTTTCAATATTTTGCCCATCGAATCCTTCACTCCTTCAAAATTCAGTTTTGGAATTCTTCAAAAAGAAATGTGACTGGCATGTTCTTTCTTGTTGCTTTCTAACTCCATGTTTTTTGTTGTTGTTGCACATTTCATTATAATACTTTGTCTTTTCAAACTAACCTTTGATAGTTTCTGGTTAGCTCTTTTATGTCATAATATCTTCCAGTCAAATTAGTTCCTATACATTCAAGAGCAAGTTTCAGTCTCATATTAATTTTGTTCTTTTCTTTCTTTCCAGAACTCATAATGACCCTTTGCTTTCTTCTTGTGTGATATTCTTTTTTTGTTTAATTTTATTTTATTGGGGGCTCTATAGTGCTTATCATAATTCATACATATATTCATTGTGCCAAACACATCTGTACAGATGCTGTCATCATCTTTTTCAAACCATTTTCTTTCTACGTGAGCCCTTGGTATCAGTTCCTCATAGTTTTTTCCCTCCCTTTACCATGTCCCCTTGATAATTTATAAATTATTATTTTTTCCTGCCTTACATTGACCACTGTCTCCCTTCACCCGCTTTTCTGCTGTTCATCCCTCTGGGATGGGGGAAGGGGGCATACGTCTATTATTGTGATGAGTTCCTCCTTACACACCCCTCTCCTTACCCTATTAGTAACGCTGCTCCCCTTATTGCTCCTGAGTGATTTATCTGTTCTGGATTCCCTGTGTTGTGAGCTCTTATCTGTACATGTTCTGGTCTAGCCAGATTTTTAAGATAGAATTGGGCTCATGGTAGTGGGCAGTGGTGGTGGGGGAAACATTAAAGAACTAGAGGAAAGCTGTGTATTTCATCAGTGCTATACCGCACCCTCACTGGCTTTTCTCTTCCTTGTAACCCTTCTTCTGGCAGGGAGTGTTCAATTGACTACTGTGGCGGTCATGTATTTGGTGTCATTTTCATGAATGGGAGTGTAGGAGTGGCATCTAGTCTGTCAATCTGGAGATAGTGAATGATACCTCTTTGGGGGCATAGCTTTCTCTGACAATTCTGGGAAATTCACAATATTTCCCCTGTGGAAGTGAGAGACTATAGACTCAGTCTCTTGGAGTCAGTCTACTGACAAGACAAGATGGTAGCATGCTGATATATCCTGAGTCCTGGAACCTAGAGGAGCTGGAGGAAACACCACATGGGCTTGTCCTGGTGGAACCAGGCCTCTGGGGCCAGAGAAGCCACAGAGAGACCCCTGCCAGTGCTAAGATGCTTCTGTCTTCCATTACCAATGGATACTGCTGATGGACCCTGAGCCCTGGAAATGAGGAGTCATGGGGAGACCCCTGCCAGCACTGGGATGCTTCTACTGCTACTGGATACAGAAGACTCTGCACCCACTGACCTGTGATTGTCCTGGTGTCATTGCACGTGCTTCGTGAGTCGGAAGGAGACTTTATAGACTAGTATCAGATGTATGGGCTAATATCAGACTTATGACATTGGACTGGACTAGGTTGGGATGCTTTTTCAATGTTCCATTCCTCTTGTATATGAATCTTTCCCTTATGTCCATATGCATGTTTATGAATTTGTTTCTCTAGTCTACCAGGACAAACACAACTACTGATGGATTTTGAATCTCCACTCTGTCCTCCCCTGCAGTCCCATCGATAAGATTTATTTGTTTGTTTTGTTATGGGTCTTTGATGCCTCATACCTGATACTTGACACCTCATGATCATTGTGTGATATTCTTGATATCTCACAACTCTTCTGATTTTCAATCCTTAGTGTTGAAAGCATCAAACCTATTCTTGAGATGGTTTCTACATTCAAATGGAATATATTCAAAGTTGTACTTTGCAGCTGAGTCTATTTTCAATTTTCTTGCACTTGGATTTGCACATGAGTGATTAATGGTCTATTCTGCTGTAGGGTTCTGACTTATGCTGACAGATAATATCCAACTTTTCCCTTATCTGTTTTCAGAGATGTAGTCCATTTGATTCCTGTGTGACACATCTAGTTAAATTCATTATAATCACTTACAGAAGAGTTATTTGCAATGAATATGTTGTTGGTCTTGATAATTTCTATGATGACATCTCTGCCCTCATTTCTATTACCGCACACTGATCCCTCTTCTTTGCTTACAATTTTCACATTCCAATTACCAGTAATTATCAATGCATCTTGATGATGTGCTTGATCAATTTCAGGCTGCAGAAGTGAGTAAAATTCTTCAACTTCTTCTTCTTGGGCATTAGTGATTCATGCATAAATTAGAATATAATATATCAACCATTTATTTTTATTTTATTTTATTTTTTTTAGGGCATCACTGCCCTGGTGGTGGGAGTAGGAGGCCCATCCTTTGCTCCTGTGGAGCTGGAATTGAACCTCCGTCCCAGTAGGCCGCAGTCCCGTGCACAACCACTACGCCACCGGGGCTCAGGCCCCTATATCGACCATTTTTAATAGGTCTCTGGATAGTATTCTCTCAGTAATAGCACTGAAAAGTCCTTTTATCTGTTCATTTATTTACTTCAACTGACCAGTTTATGGCAGGCCAGAGTGTTTCAAATGGTAGAGCTTCTACTGGTCTTGCGATTCCTTCAGTCTTCTAATGGGAAACTTTACTGTGCCTGCCCTGGTGTTGTTGGAGGGACTGTGGCAAGTCAAGTGTTTTCAAACAGGAACTATGGTGTTAAATTGTCAAATATCCACAAGATCTATCTTTATTTTGATTGTGCTGCAGAATGAGCAGTATACTAGCCATAGCAATTCATTTCAATTTTCTTAACCATTTTTCTTTGGGAGGTACCAAAATAAGCCCCATATTTACCAATGCTGCTGAATTTCTTGGTATATTTAGCCATGTAGACACCAAGGAGTTCCAGTCCCAGAGACAGCTGACATGTTCTTTTCTTCATTAAAAAAAAATCATTTCTTTCATTAAAAAAATCATTTTACTGAAGGCTCTTACAGCTCTTATAACAATCCATACATCGATTGTATCCTGGATATTTGTCCATGTGTTGCCATCATAATTTCCAAAACATTTTTTCTATTTGAGCCCTTAGTAACATCTTTTTTTTTCTCTCCCTCTTCCACCTTCCCACCCTCGTGGCCCCTTTAACAAGATGAATGGACAGTGGCTGCAAGAAAAAGCTCCAACAAACAGCAGTTGGTCTGCTGAAAGACTCCTCTTGGCTGCTGTCCTGGCTCCTTATGAGCACATTAAGTGTTCTAGAATTCCCATTCTTTTTTGATATTACCTATAATTTATTATATTCTTTATTGGTGAATGTCTTTGCATAGTCAGTAGAACACAGAGAAGCACCTTTCTCATATCCATCACTGAGATTCATCTGACTTTAGACATGATGTTTTTCGGGCTGAGCCCCGGTGGCATAGTGGTTGAGTGCGGGACTGCGACCCACTGGGTTGGCAGTTCACATCCAGCAGCAGCTCTCCAGGAACAAGGCTGGGCCTCCTACTCCCACCAGAGGGCAGTAATGCCTCCCCCCCCCAAAAAAAAACCAGAAATGACATTTCTCATTCTATGTCTTCTTCTGAACTCATCTTGACTTTTTGACAATTGCCTATTGCTGTGTTGCTGTAAATGTTTTTCAGTTATCTTCAGCAAAGTATTACTTATATATTTTGATTTTACTTATATAGTTTGATAACTACCATACTCTGTTGTAGCACTTTTCTTTGGAAGGGGTGTGCATATGGATCTACTCCAGTCAGTTGACCAGGAAGGTCCCTTCCAAATTTCTTGACAGAGATGATTTAATGCTTCCAGTATTGTGTTAGTCCACGTACACTAGAGAAACAACTTCGTAGACATGCAAATGCATAGGAGAGTTTTATAAAAAGGGTAATTGTACATTAAGAAATCATCTCAGCCCAGTCCAGTCAAAGTCCCTAAGTCCAATATTACTCCGTTGGTCTGATGCCAATCTGTAAAGCCCTCTTCAATCTCAGGAAACACATGTGATGATGCCAAATGTAGGATGATCACAGACAAGTGGGTCGAGCATCTTTAGATATAGTGGTATTGTAAGCATCTCAGCACTGGCAGGGGTTCCCACATGGTTTCTCTAATTCCCAGGGTTGCATCAGGGCAGATCCATGTAGCTTCTCCTCAGGGATGTCTTACAGGAAGTTAGCCTTGTCAGTAGAGAGTCTCTAAGGAAGTGAAGTAGTGAGAGAGAGTCTCTCTTGCCTCTAAGGAGGAAATACCAGAGTCTTTCCAACCCTAATGTGTTAGTCCGGGTAAACTAGAGAAACAAATTCATAGACACGAGTATATGTATAAGAGAGAGTTTTATATGAAGGGTAATAGTACATTAAGCACCCCAACCCAATCCACTCCAAGTCCATAAGTTCAATATTAGTCCAAAAGTCTGATACCAATCTATATGGTCCTCTTCAGATTCACAAAACCCATGCAATGATGCCGAACGCAGAAGAATCGCAGGCCAGTGGGGGGGAAGTCTTATAGATCCAGTGGCATTATAAGCATTTCAGCGCTGGCAGGGGTCTCCATGTGGCTTCTCCAGGTCCAGGGTTCTGGATGCATCAGGAGCTTCTCCAGCTCAGGGCATTAGCATAGTTCCATGTGTCTTGTCAGTTGCAATGTCTCTCAGTGAGTGAGCGGAGAGAAAGAGTCTGTCACCCACTTCCCAGGGGGAAGTCACTGGAATTCCCAGAATCCTCAGGGGAAAGCCATGCCTACACTGAGACCTCTTGGGCTATGATATTTGGGTCAGTTTTTACTTGAGTTTATGCAATAATCATTTTATTGGAGGGGGCTTACAGATCTTATAACAATATATAATTCAATTGTATTAAGCACACTTGTACATATACTGCCACTATCATTTTCAAGACATTTTCTTTCTACTTGAGCTCTTGGTATCAGCAGCATTTTCCCCCTTCCTTCTCGCCTCAGTCCTCCTTCCTTGTGTATCCTTGATCAATTTTTTATTATTGTTTTTATTTTGTACCTTATACCATCCATTGTCTACTTTCAACCACACTTCTATTATTTGTATCCCTTGGGGGCTATATATAATCCAACCTTGTGATCAAATCCCCCTTCCCCCCTCTCCTTCTTCCTATGCTCATGGCATCGCTACTCCCACTACTGTTCCTGAGGGGTTTATCTGTCCTGGATTCCATGAGTCAAGGACTCTTATCTGCACCAATGTATGTGCTCTGATCTAACCAGATTTATAAGCTAGAACTGGGTCATGATAGTAGGGTGGAGGAAGCATTTAGGACCTAGAAGAATGTTGTATGTTTTGTTGGTGCTATACTGCACCTTGGTTGAATTGCTCTTCCTTGTGACCCTTCTGTGAGGGGATGTCTAATTGTCTATAGATGGGCTTAGGGTTTCTACTCCATCTCCCTTCATTCGCATCAATATAATTGTTTGCTTGGGATCTTTTGATACATGATACCAGATCCCATAGACACCTCATGATCACCCACTCTGGTGTGCTTCTTCCATGTGGGCTATGCTGCTTCCCTGTGAGATGGCCACTTGTTTAACTTCAAACTTTTAAGACCCCAGACGCTATACCTTTTGCTAGCTGGGCACCATCAGCTTTCTTTACCACATTTGCTTATATACACATTTTGTCTTCAGTGATTGTGTTGGGAAGGTGTGCATTAGTCTAGCACATAATCTTTTGCCTATAGTTCACAGTTAATTGAATGAACAAAGGAAGAATTATATGAGTGATGGATAGCAATACAACCATATTTATTGGGGAATACACACTATGATAAGTACGGACATGATCACATTTAACCCATTCTAAACAATACTTAGAAATTTTATCACATCCGTTTCATACAGGAAGAAATGGAGACTTGGAAAAGAGAAATTAAGTGTGCATTGTCACCTAAGTACATGATTCAATCTATAAATCTAGCCTCCCAAACATGCTGTGAATCCTTGCACAATATTGCCTCCCAATTATTGAGTACCCACATTCAAATTGTGATTTTGGAGAAGAATATTTAAAGGATTATGGATTTCAAGAAAAATAAACCAATCTGTCTTGGGAAAAGTAAAATGTTTTTGCAATCAAAATGTTCCTTGCAAGTGAGAATGGCAATACTTGGCTTCATGTTCTTTGGCCATGTTACCGGGAGAGATAAGTCAATGGAAAAGGACATCGTATGCTTGATAAAGTAGAGGGTTAGACAAAAAGCTGAAGACACTTGAGAAGTGAGCTTGACACAGTGGCTATCACAATGGGATCAACATGAACAATTATGAAGATGGTGGAGGATCAGGCAATGTTTCCTTACGTTGAACATCAGGTCACCAGGAGGAGGAGTCAACTCAAGGACACTTAACAACACAACAGCGACTCTGCCCTAGTCATATTTTTGTTTATTTCTTACATTAACCCAATAAATTAGATACATTAGCCTTATGTAATAGAGGAGAAACCTCTTAGAGCTGCTTACTCATTTCCTCCATGAGTATTTATGATTTGTCTGCTGAGTGTCACCCACTGTGCTCCCCTCAGAGGTAAAGTGGTGAACCAAAGAGACATCGTCTGTGCCAGGGAAAGGCTATGGTCTGTGGGCAGGATGAGAGTAATCCAATGTGCAATACCTGGGTGAGAAGCACACAGAAGAAAACTTAGAAGACATAATAGAAGGGGAGAGTCACCAGGTCTATGCATAGATTGCCACCAGCACATTTGACTCAAATTCTCACCATCTTGGTGAGATTTCTAACCATTCTCACCATGGAACCCGGTGTTTCAGGATGTGAATGGAGCATGATGGCATGGAGAGGGGAGCCAGTGGAGGGGTCTGAGGTCCCAACCCCAATCCCAACTCAGTGGACGGCCGCCTCTCCCCTCAGGGGAGTTTGCTTTGGAGGACAGCACTGAAGCTGCAGCTTGGGGAGTGGGGCATGCCTGACCAGAGCACAGGAGAACAAATAAAGGAGGAGAAAGAGAGTGGAGTGCATCCTGGCCCCCTGAGCCTTGAGAATGATCTCCCCACTCAGATCAGCCAATGCATAGAGAGGACCAGGTGGCTGGCCTCACTCTGAAACATGGTGTCCTTCACTGACCCAAGACCCTACAGGAACATTAATGGAGGAGCAGGGTCAGGATTATAGCTTGTCTGACCCCACCACACTAAAGTCCTCAACTCCTAGCTGAAAGGCTGGAACTTTGAACTCACCCTTGAGTACCTTGGAAGACAGACAGGGCGATCTGCTTCCCCAGTTCCTGGAGAACCTGAAAGAGCCTGGAGAACCTATGGAGCAGCAGTTCTACTCTCATATGAGATCGCCATGTGGTGCCATCAACTTGTCAGCCATGAACAACAGCAACAACAAATAGGGTTCACGTAGTCAAAGGGGAAGCACAGAGATGTCCCCAAGGTAACATTGCCTGGTATAACCAGAGAAGATCAGTAGATTTGTGTGGGAAAAGAGTGCAAATAGGAGAGTTTAGAACAATTGTAGTGCGCTGAACGCCAAAGCAAGGGGTCCTCTTAATTCAGAACCCTTGAGGGAGCCATCACAAAGTTTTCAATGGGTCATCAAGCAGAAGTCATTGTTTCAGTAGAAAGAGTAAGGAAAAGGGCAGAGATTATTCATATTCTTAGGTCAAAAGAAAGAAATGAAAAAGAAAGAGATGCATGTATCGGCAAGGTCATCTGGTATGTGTGGGGCATGAATTTGGATTTTAGTAAACATGTTAATTAGAAGGTAGATTTGCTTGAAAACACAAGACCCTCCAGCAAGATAGAAGCTTGTGTCTCTTTTGTGTGTAAGTTGAGCTGGGATGCCAGCTCTTTGTATTTCCATTTAAAGAGGGGAAGCTAGACCTGCCCTTTAAGGTCACGGGCTATAGGTCGCTCATACTTACCTTGGTTGGGGCTTAGTTGGATGGTTGTGTGCAGCCAGCTGTAAAGGAAACAAACTCATAAACAACAGCGTGCTCTAGGAAAAAGGGGAACAGGATTGTCAGGGGTAGCAAAAGTCTCTGCCATAGAGAGTGTGATTCTTTTCTGATAATGAGCCATTTTAGGGGCTAACTTACTCTAATTTACTTAAAAATAATGTTGATAGCTATTGCTGGCCAAACTTGTAAAACTGGATTTGTTATTCACATGTTATTTTGAAAAAAAGAAACAAAAATTGGCAACTTCTATTAAGAGCCAAAGAAAGAACATGTGCAAGAGAGCAAAGTCAATGCTAATCCAATGAAGTATAACTATCTTGGAAAACTATATTTTAAAATAAAGGAAATTCTTGAAAAAAAAAAGATAAACTAAGTTTTAAGTTTTATGTCTCTATGTTCCCTTGGTAGCACAGTTTATCCATGCCGGTTAACCTGAAGGGTGGCAGTTGGAACCCATCTAAGGGAACCAGAGATGGAAAGGCCTGGTAGCTTGATTCCATTAAGATGATGACTCTGTGGAGATATAAACAATAGTCTCCCCTTGGGTGGAGGGACCAAACTTAAACCCGGTGTTCCAGGATGTGAATACAGCATGACAGCATGGAGGGGGGAGCCAGTGGAGGGGTCTGAGGTCCCAACCCCAAGTCCAACTCTGTGTACAGCTGCCTCTTTCCCCAGGGGAGTTTGCTTTGGAGGACAGCACTGAAGCTGCAACTTGGGGAGTGGGACATGCCTGACCAGAGTACAGGAGAACAAGTGAAGGAGGAGAAAGAGAGAGTGGAGCGCACCTGACCCACCGAACCCCAATCAGAAGAGCCAATGCACGCGAGGACCATGTGACCAGGCCCACTATGAAACACAGTGTCCTTTAGTGATTGAAGGTTGACCATGATAGTGGGACAAGAGGAAAGTAAAAGAAAATAGAAAATGAGGGAGGGGAGGTTAAAGGACATTTTTAGAGGTCTAAATACAGACATGTACAAGGTGAATATATTTATATATGATGATGGGGAAATAAATCTATGTGTGTAGTCTTATAGGGTTAGTATTAGGACAGCTGATGGGTATTGGACCTCTACTCAAGTACTTCCTCAATGCAAGAACATTTTGTTGTACTTAATTGGCATTCCATGATGCTCACTTTCCCAACATGATCACTGAAGACAAATGTGTGCATAAGCAAAAGTGGTGAAGGAAGTTGGTGGTGCCTGGCTATCAAACAATATAGCATTTGTGGTCTTGAAGATTTGAAAGTAAACAAGTGGCCATCCAGCTCAGAAGCAGCAAAGAAGCACATGGAAGAAGCACACCAGCCTGTGTGACCACAAGGTGTCAAAGGGATCAGATATCAGGCATCACAGAGCTGAAAACCTGTATCCTTATAAATGAGGGGGAGTACAGATTGGGGACCCAAAGCCCATCAGTAGGTTAAGCGACATCCCCTCACAGAAGGGTGCAGGGAAGAGATGAGCCAGTCAAGGTACAGTGTAGCAACAATGAAATATGAAATTTTCTTCTAGTACTTTTTTTTTTTTTTTTTGGTTTGGGCATCACTGCTCTCCGGTGGTGGGAGTAGGAGGCCCAGTCCCACTGCTGGAATTGAACCTCTGTCCCAGTGGGCCGCAGTCCCGCACACAACCACTACGCCACCGGGGCTCAGCCCTTCTTCTAGTACTTAACTGCTTCTTCCCACCCACTATCATGATCCCAATTCTACCTTACAAATCCAGCTAGACCAGGAGATGTACACTCTTGCCAGAAACACAGGGAATCCAGGACAGATGATCCTTTCAGGACCAGTGGTGAGAGTGGTGATATCAAGAGGATGGAGGGAAGGTGGAGTAGAAAGGGGGAAACAATTTCAGGGATCTACATATAACCTTCTTCCTGGGGTATGGACAACAGAGAAGTGGGTGAAGGGACACATCAGACAGTGTATAATATGACAATGATAATTTATAAAGTATTAAGTGTTCATGAGGAGGGGGAGTGAGGAGAGAGGGGAAATATGATGAGCTGATTTCAAGGGCCTAGGTATTAGGGAGGATGTTTGGAGAATGATGATGACAAATGTACAAATGTGGTCTGTGTACAATGGACAAGTGTATTGATCATAATAGGAGTTGGATGAGCCCCCAGTAAAATGATTAAAAAAAGAAACAAACAAACAAAAATATTATTGCAACTGCAATAATAGCATACCTTTTCATTTGATCTCCATTTTGACCCATTGTAATTTCTAATATTTTCTTCTTTCTTTTCCATGGAATTTTTATATATTTTACGTTGTTATTGTTGTTAGTTTCTTTTTTTTTTTTTTGGCATCAATGCCCTGGTGGGAGTAGGAAGCCCAGCCTTGCTCCTGGAGAGCTGCGGCTGGATTTGAACCGCCAACCCTGTGGGCCGCAGTCTGTTGCTGGTTTTTAACAACATTTTCTTGTAAATGAAATCCAGGATAGGTAGATCTGTAGCGACAGTAGCTGAGTTAATGGCTCTTGTGGAGGGTGGCAGAGGAGGTTTGGGGGAAAGTGGAGAGCTAATAGCAGTGAGCACAAAAGCAAAGACAAGGTTCTACAGTTGATGGTGGTGAGGATCTTATAACTCTCCCTGATGTAACCGAATTGGGGAGTGTATGATGTACGCTGCTGAAACTATTTTAAAATAAAAATGACGACTCCAAGAAAGACCGACCAGAATGCGCCTCAGAATCAAAGCTGGTGAGACTTCATCTGGCAATCCTTAGAAGTGCTATCAAGAGAGACTCGTCCCTGGGAAAGGCAGTCGTGACTGGTGACGCAGGAGGTCAGTGTAAAAGAGGAAAACCCTGGATGAGATGGATTGAAAATGGTGGCTGGAATGATGTGCTTCAACGTAAGATCAGTGGTGAGGCTGGGACAGGACTCCGCAGTGCTTCGTTCTGCGGCACACAGGGAATTAGATTCGACTAGATGGCACGTCACAACACCAGGGGACAGGAAAGCAACCCTGGGGGGTGGTTTTAGTCTGTAACACATGGGTCACCCTCAGTCAAAACCAACTTTTTATAAAAATTCAAAGATCATTTGATTGGGGGCACTTACAACTCTTATAACAATCCATACACTCGTTGTATCAAGCATATTTGTACGTTTGTTGCCATAGTTCTTTTCAAGACATTTACTTTCTACTGAGCTCTTGGTATCAGCTCCTCTTTTTCCCACCCCCCTCCACCTGAACGAACTTCCTAAACAGCATATTTGTATTGATATTGTCAAGATCAAGTATTAACATCTGGCATCAATATTTCTTCAATATCCTTTTTAAAAATGATAGCTCATTTCCAACTTAGAGCATTATAATGACCTTTTTTAAAAGTTCAGAGCCAGCAATCAAGAGAAAGGGGCCCAGGTTGTGTATGGGAATTCTGCACCAAGAATGCTGACAGAGAGAAGATTCTTTGGAAAATGTAGTGGGGATGGGGATCTGCCCATTTCCTGGTTTCCAGGAACACACATTCACAGCCCTGATCAGCCCTGAAGTTTAGTTCATTTTCCTGTACCTATTTATTTCATAGCCCATTAATTGCCTCAGAGCAGACAAAATGTTTCCTTTAAGAAGGTTAAACAAAGAGTTTATTGACATAAGTGAATTGGCTGAAGACAACATTATTAAATAAAAGGCACTTATTTAAACACTAAATTAATCATTTAAAGGCAAATTAGGGGTCAAAGCACCTTCTAAATAAATAATGTTAACCAGTAATGAGATATCCATTTTAGATTATAAGCACACTTTCAGGTTCAGGCTGCTGGTCACACTCTTAGTTTTCCAAGTTGATTCAGGGGTCATAATTACATGAATTTTTAAAAAGTCATTATTTTAAACTACAGTTTATTCCTAATATGCCTTTTTTCATTACATGATTATAAAAGAATGCTTGCGTTTAAAGCTTCCCTTTTACCCAAGCAGATGAAAAGACTTGTGTTTGGAGGGGAGACCTCAGAATGAAAATGGCTGTAGGTTCTAAATTTACCACACAGGTAAGTGCATGGGTATGTGCCATTGTGGATCTGCCTGGGTCACTGAGGAGACTAATGTTTTAGCTCCGGCAACATCTCTAAGCAAGCCTTCGTGACTCAAGAGAGATGCTCTGGGGATTTGATTGTCAGGGTGGCAGTGGTGGCTGCCGGGTATATTCGCACGGCATTTCCCCCCCTCCAGCCCAAGAGGCCAACATCTGCCAATTCCATTCAGCTGCACACCTTTGTCACAGAACTTCAGCGATGGTCATACTGTTCCCCACCTATGGGCTTGCATTTGTTGAGCTCTTGAAGATGATGCCCATGGACTCCTGATAGGTACTAGAGTCATGCGTCAGGCTCTTCCGTCAGATAACCCAAGCCCATGCCAGGTGCTTTGTTCAACACAGGGCTACGGTTTGGTTTGGAGGCAGTCAAGAGTTAGGAAGACATTTATGTTTAATCAACTGTGACCTTAGTCCAACCCTGATATATATGATCATTAACTGATCCAGCAGATTCTACTTGTATCAAGGTATTTCTTAGGTGTTTGTGAAGGAAATGGAGAAGACTTTCAATGCAATGGAGACTGCATTGTAAATACGTGAGCTTTGTAAATACTGGTGCTTAAATGGTTTTTCTGGCTCTAGCAGCTGTCTAGGCTTTGCATGTTTTATCAATGAGTACTCTTCATCTCTTCTTATGGCCATTCCTTTTTTGGCCAACATATGGTTTCCAGCACGGGCTCCGTGTCTCTGGGATAGCTGTTTGAAACATTATCCAATCAACTAAGACTTGGTGTCTCTACTATCTCTGAACTAAAATTGTGGTCACTTCCAAATCTCATTCTCCTTCAGTCCCATGACTTCCCTTTCTTTTTTCACACGGATACAAGAGAACCTGCTTATGACAAATTGCACATCAGAAAAGACACATCTTTCTATGATGCGAGTGGGCCACATAATTTAAGATTCTATATATGTAAAAGAGCAAAAACAGTAAAGGGGACAGTTGGATCAAGCAATCCTGATACCACTCATTAACTGGGAGACAGAAAAGATTTTTCTGATTACTTCACACTTCCCCACTTCCCCACTTCACACCTCCCACCCCCCCCCCCACCCCCACCCCATCCCCGACATTTAGACTGAGAAATAAAAGCATTCTGTGTTTAAGTTTAATCAAGTTTCAGAATATTTTTTTTTTTTTAGCCAACTGGAATCACACTAATCTTTTTTTCTTCCTCTAATGTGTGGCTGTTGAAATCCTCAGCTGTGATAAATTAAGCTACTTATTAATCTAATTATCGTACATTCATCCTAGAAACTTTCATGTGACTTGAAAAGGCTATTCAACCTTTTCCCTCCCCTCCTAGAAAGGGCTCAACCTTGCACCAATTAAGATCATTCTGAAGTAAGGCTTTTTAAAAAAGCTTTCTCTAATCACCCAATGGAACATGGACCAGAGGAAAGCAAAGTCCGAGGAGCTCTGGGAAAAAGTTTGGCATTCCTTTCTGCCCGCCAACTTGTATGGTTTTATGGCACACGGGAGGAAGACTCCATTTTCCTATTTAGTTGTTCTGTCTCTGACCTCCAAATAAAGGCCATGTAATTACTGAGCAAATAAAGTTGCAGCATGCGTTTTAAACATCAATTGCCATTCTTAGACTATAGAAATGCAACAATGCACAGATTTGCTGGAAAATGCCCAGTGCCAACCATATGAACTAAACCCTGTACTGTATCTGTACAATACTGCCATTTTGACCCCCAAGCTCACGTATTTACTATGCAGATTTTAAAAGGCCTCTGTTATGAGTTACCAATTGATATTAAAATGTCCTCATCCTAATATAGGTTCAATTTGGGATTTAAAATATGTTGCACATGTATCATATCTCAAACACCCATTCATTACCAAATGCCTTACGTACTTTCTTTTTTTAATGATGGCATACACGGAGCTATTTTACATTCAGATTAAAACTAGCTATTAATTTGAATGCAAAGTAGCTCGGGGGACTGGCTGTAGTTTCAATGACAGGTTTACCCCAAGACAGAATGCAGGAACAAGTCAACATGGGTAAGTCTGGGCAGTTTGTCCCCACTAGTCGTGCCTAGCAAACTTGTTCATGGTGGCTAGTTTTATTAGAAGGGAAGATTAAAAGAGTGGAATTATAGAGTATAATTACATTTTATTGAAACTCCCAAAATCAGAGAAAAAAAAATTCAGCAGGAAACTTTTAGTGAAACAGGATGTGTTGTCATTATCATTAAAAGATAAAAGTTCCATACTGGTTTTATCTGTTTATTTGGAAGAAATCCAGCCTTTACAGTTACGCAGGGAACAAAAAAAAAGGGGGGGGGGAAGGGAGGAGGCAGGAGTAATTATTAAAACTGTGTGATTTGTTATCTCAGCTACTGTCTTTCCAAATGGTAATGCGATATCAGCAGCTGCAGACGGTCGCTGATTCCCTCTATTAGTAAACAAGTACTTCGGAGACCTGTGTGAGGCACTTTAAGCTCGCTACTCCCCGAAGTGCTGTCAGGCTTAAGTACTAATCCATGGTATTTCAGAGCCCTGGAAATTCATCTTTATAAAACCTGAACAAAAAAGGGAGAAAAGCCTGGAGGGCATGAGCTCCCTCTGGTGAGACAAATGACATGTTCATTTATTAATGAAACAATAACCCTGGAAAGAGGATCAAAGCACATTCCATCCTCACTTTACAATCCCCAATTTTCTCCGGCCAAACCATTTAATTGAGCCGTGACAATGGAATACTTAATTGTTGCCGTAAAGTTTTGAAGAAGCTACTTCTTCACGTCAATGTACATTGCAGGATTATTATCCAAATATCATGTCGCCGGGTGGAAGCCGGTAGAATCCGATTCATTCTACACCGGGGGAGCCGGGAGCCGGCGGAAGAGGTGTTTTCCTGGATGTTCTTGCAAGTGTTTACCAGAAAGGTCTCCCGCTCTTGTGTTGTTTCTCCCTCCTGCCTGAAATGGCCCGGCAGGGTCACCTCTTCATGACGGAATTATTCACCTCGTTAGGAGGTGACTTGACAAGCACTCTGGGCCTGGGACACAATGAAGAACAATGGGGAGTCAGTCCCAGATCCCGGAAGTGTACAATGTTGAGGACTCTCCAGCTTAGAGCCCATTTAACAGGACATGTGCACCTGGAGATGAGGACGAAACAGACTAACTCCCTCCTTATGGGTTGGATTTGAAAGTGATGTTCATGAAGAATGACCTTTCATTCCGTCACATACCACTTAGATCACTCTCCCCACCCCCGCTCATACACACATACAGACACCCATCCACACAGAGAAAGAAAAAGAGAACAAAGTGGTCTTCATCGCACACTTCCACCTTAACCTTGGGTCCCACCACGACGTTCCGGTCTGATCTTTTTTGTCGTTTGTTTATGTCTGTGTACCTCCCTTTTGGGAATTTACTTGACAATGCCATTCTTCAAAGACCTCTGGTGACACAATGGTTAAGTGCTTGGTTGGCAACTAGATAGGCGGCGATTGGAACTTACCACTGCTACACAGGAATCATCCTCTATTGATGCCAACCCAAATCCAGCTCCCTGTCTTCAGATCCAGGTCGATTCACAGCCACCCTGTAGGCCAGGGCGAAACTGCCTCTGTGAGTTTATGAGACTGTGACTCTGTAGGAGAAAACCCATAGTGGCGGATGGTGTCAACCTGCTGACTGGACCCAACGTGGAACCGCTGCATCACTAGGCTTCCTCTTCGCCAGATGACAGTCTAGAACCATAGACGTTAGAACACATCATGCCATGTTCCAAATGAAACCAGTCTCTCAGGGGGGTTTTCATATGCAGACACGGGGATATCAGTATCAAGAAGATGCTCCTAGATTTATTGGGGAAAGAGGGACTTGAAGAGTTTATACGTAAACCCTAGGGTGTACCTGGCTGCTCCTCAAACATCCTGAGTCAGTTTGACTCCAGGCCAAATTTTCTTGCTTTGTTTCCTTAGGAGAGTCACTAAGCCGAACAAAACCAATAGAACTAAAGGTTGCAAGCCATCAGTAACACTTCTGTGTCTATGTTATTAAGCCTGACTATGGGCTGGAGCGAGTGCATCATAAGGTGGTTTCACTGTCTATTCCTAGGATCTTTCTTTGTGTTATGCTTTTGGATATAACTTTAAAAAATTCTTCCTTTTTGCTCTAGGCCCTTAGTTTTTGCTTTTTAAATTAAATATTTTTATTGGAGGCTCTTACATATCTTATCACAATCCATACATTCATCTGTTGTGTCAAGCATATTTGCATAAATGCTGTCATCATCATTTTCAAAGTGTTTTCTTTCTTTTTGAGCCCTTCATATCAGCTCCTCATTTTTTTCCCTCCCCCAACTCCTCATTTTTAAAAAAATCATTTTATTGGGGCCACAAATCTCATCACAATCCATCCATCCATTGTTTCTAGCACATTTGTACATCTGCTGCCATCATCATTATCAAAACACACTTTTTCTACTTGAGCCCTTGATATCAGCTCCTCATTTCCCCCCTTTCCTCCGTCACCATCTTGCCCAAACCCTTGATAATTTATAAACTATTATTATTTTCTCATGTCCTATACTGTCCAATGTCTCCCTTCACCCACCTTTCCATTGTCTGTCCCACAGGGAGGGGGTTATAGGTAGAGCATTGTGATCTATTTCCCATTCTCCCCAACCCTCTCCTAACAATCCTGTCATTATTGGTCCTGAAGGGATCATCTGTCTTGGATTCCCCATGTTTCCAGTTCCTATATGCACCAGTGTGCATCCTCTGGTCTCACTGGATTTGTAAGGTAGAATTGGGATCATGATAGTTGGGGTGGGGTGGGGGGGAACGAGAGGAAGAATTAAAGAACTATAGGAAAATTGTAGGTTTCATCTTTGTTATTCTACACCCTAACTGACTTGTCTCTTCCTGCAAACTTCTGTAAGGAGATGTCTAGGCGGCTACTCATTCCCCCGCCCTCCCTTCTCCACCTTCCCTCCCTCATGAACCCTGGATAAGTTAAAGATTATTGTTTTCATATCTTACATTGTCCTCTGTCACCCTTCACCCACTTTTCTGTTCTTTTTCCCCCTGAGAGGGGCTTATATGTTGATCCTTATGATGGATTCTACCTTTCTCCCCCACTTTACCCTAATCCTCCTGGTATCTCTATTCTCATTGTTGGCCCTGAAGGGTTTATCTATCCTGGATTCCCTGTGCTTTAGGCTCTTAACTGTAGCATGTTCTAGTGTAATCCAATTTGTAAGGTAGAATTGAGGTCATGATGGTGGGGAAAAGGATGCATTAAAGAACTAGAGGAAAGTTGTGTTTCATTGGTGCTATACTGCACCCTGACTGACTCATCTCTTCTTTGTGACCCTTCTGTGAGGGGACGTCCAATGTTCTACGGATGGACTTTGGGTCTCCACTTCATGCCCACCCACTTCCATTCACATTGAGTATGATTTTGTTCTGGGTCTTTCATGCCCGATACCCTGATCCCATTGAAAACTCATGATCACACAGGCTGGTGTGCTTCTTCTATGTGGGCTTTGTTGCTTCTCAGCTAGATGGCCACTTGTTTATCTTCAAGCCTTTTAGACAGCAGGTGCTATATCTTTTGATAGTTGGATGCCATCAGCTATCTTCACCACATTTACTTAGGCAGCCATTTTGTCTTCAGGAAGGTGAGCATCACAAATGCCACATTATTACAACAAAGTGTTCTTGTGTTAAGTGAGTACTTGAGTCAAGACCCAATGTCTATTTGCAATCTTAATTCTTAACATATAGATGTACTTTCTTATTGTTTCATATAAATATATTTACATATGTATATGCCTGTATTTAGACCGCTATAAATGTCCTTTGTCTCCTGGTTCTTTCCAATACTTCCCTTTACTTTCCTCTTGTTCCACCATCTTGTCCAGTCTTCATTTGAGTATAGTAATTCCTCACTGCTATGTTGCCCTTGACTAAACCCCACTAGGCATCCTACACCTTTCTCTCTATTGATTTTAGTTCACTTGTTGTGCTTTTGTCCCTGGGTGGGTTTCCATCCACCCGCTTCCTTTCTCCCACCTCTCCTCCTATATCCAACCCCCAACCATTGAGTCTGTTCTTTTCATTTTTGAATTGTTTATCTCACCTATCTTATCTAGATAGACATGCAGAGACATTAATAAGTGGAAAACCAGGCAAAGCCAAACAAAACAACAAAGGAAGTCCAAACCAACAAAGCAATAACAACAAAAAACAAAAAGAAAGCCACTGACAAAAATGGAAAAACCTATAAATAGTTCCAGGCCTGTTTGTTGACCTTGAGGAATGGTTTCCAGTTGAGTCTGATGGGGTGCCACACTGTCTCCAAAGTCTATTTTTGGTATTCCCTGGGGATTTTGTCACAACCCTTGCTGTTTTGTTGTGTACCCTTAGTTATTGCCCCATTGTGATGGGGCCAGATTGGGCACAATCCCTACCCTGAGTCTCTAGTGCTCTCCCCTGTATTGCTAGGGTTCAGTGGTGTCTTCTGCTGGGGCTGACCCTATGGTCCTCTCTGTGCATTGGCTGCTCTGAGCAGGAATATCGTTCTTGGGACTTGGTGGGCCAGAATGTGCTCCCCTCCCTCTCCAGTCCTCTTTGTTTCTCCTGAGTGCTCTAATTAGATATGCCCCTCTTTCCAAGCTGTAGCTTCAGTGACGCCCTCTAAAGGGCATTTTTTCTGGTGTGTGTGTGTGTGTGTGTGTGTGTGTCCACATAGTTGGAATTGGGACCAGTCCACAGTAGTCTTATGAATTGACCAGGCTTATAAGTATTGTTATTTTTTATTTATTTATTTTTTGGCATCACTGCCCTGGTGGGAGTAGGAGGTCCAGTCTTGCTCCTAGAGAGCTGCTGCTGAATTTGAACTGTCAACCCTGGGGGCCACAGTCCTGCACACAACCACTGTGCCATCGGGGCTCAGCCTGCTTATAAGTATTTTTATAATGTATTTTGTAAAGTATATAGGAAAAGGTGAAGAAAGTCTTTGGAAAGAAAGTCTTGTAATAAAGCTATCACTTTTTAAACTCTTCTATTTAGTCTCTTTTTTCCCACTTGGTTATTTGTTTATTTTTATTTTTAAAATCATTTATTAGTGCTTGTACAAACCTTATCACAATCCATCCATCCATCATATTAATCCCTTTTGTACATTTGTTGCCCTCCTCATTCTCAAAACATTTGCTTTCTGCTTGAGCCCTTATTATCAGCTCCTCATTTTTCTCCTCCCTCCTGCTCTCCCTCCCTCATGAACCTTTGACAATTTATAAATTATTATTATTTTGTCATATCTTTCACTTCAGTAGTCCTGTTGTTTGGGCTGTACCCTGACGAGCGTTTCTCCTGGAAGGCTTGCTTCATGTAGCCTGCAACCTTGACCTTGCAAGTGATAATGAGGCACGGGGTGTTGTGTAGCACTACACATGAGCCTTTGGCCAACCATCTCCCCTGCCACTGAGCCAATTCGATTAGACAGGAATTGCTGGGCAGGGTTTCCAGGACTGTTCATCTTTATGGAATCAGACAACCTCATCTCTTCCCTGTAAAACAAAGGACCCTCTAAATTATAGTAAAAAAAATATATAGCTCGGACTGACCAAATTGCCAAATGAGGGTTTCAAATGGAAAACTATACATTGGCAGCAGGGTCAATTATTTTCTTTAAAAAAAATCATTTTATTGAGGGCTCACACAACTCATTACAATCCATCAATCAATTGAATCAGGCATATTTGTACATATGTTGCCCTCATTCTTTTCTAGACATCTACTTTTTCTTTTCTTTTCTTTTTTCTTTTTGGCATCACTGCCCTCTGGTCGGAGTAGGAGGTCCAACCTTGCTCCTGGAGAGCTACTGCTGGATTTGAATTGCCAACCCAGTGGACCGCAGTCCCGCACACAACTACAACACCACCAGGGCTCAGCCCTACTTTTTTTTCTGAAAGCTTTATTAACAGCTTTGTTAAGGCATAATTGACATGCAACAAAGTACACGCTTTTTCACATACCATCATCACAATCAAAGTCATGAATGTATCTTATACTTCCCCAATTTTCTATTTGTTGATGCTCCTTTCCGCTGACTCTGCCTCCTTAGACCACTAGATTTTCTTTCTCTCAATATAGATTAAATGATCCTTTTTTTGTTTTGTTTTTCAATCTTTTTACTGGGGGCTCATACATCGCTTTTCACAATACATATATACATACACTGTGCCAAGCACCTTCACGTGCCTGCTGCCATTATCATTCTCTAAATACCCGCTTTTCCACTCAGACCCTTGATATCAGCTTCTCATCCTTTCCCCTCCATCCTCCCTCCCCCTCCCCTACAAACCCTCAATACTTTGTAAATTATTATTGTTTTGTCATAGCTTACACTGCCCCACATCTCCCCTCACTCACTCCTCCGAAGTCTGTCCTCCAGATAGGAGGTTATGTAGTTGGCTCCAGATCCTTGTAGTTGGCTCCCTCTCTCTACCCCACCTTCTCTCCACCCATAACAATTATTTTTCTAATAGCCCCTTTTGTACCCTCCACCCTGTAATGCAGAACACTTACCTTTGACACACTGTAAGTAAAAAAGTATTACTATAGAAATCCAAGCTCGCTTCTCCATCTTTTGGCTAAGATGAACTGTAGAATCCGAGAAACCTTTATTAAACAAAAATATCCAGGGCTGAGCCCCAGTGGTGTAGTGATTGAGTGCGGGACTATGGCCCACTGGCTTGGCAGTTCAAATCCAGCAGCAGCTCTCCAGGAGCAAGGCTGGGCCTCCACTCCCAAAAGAGGGCAGTGATGCCCGCCCCCCATCCCCAAAAAAAGTATCCAAATCGGACGATATTGTTTCTTGACATCTCGGTCTATACATTTCTGAAGGCAATGCTTCCATCTCTCCGCCCTTACCTAGAAGTGTCTAGTTGACATAATCCCTAATGCCAGACCCTTGCACATCTATAGGAAGCGTTGATAATCCTGGTTTGTGAATGTTCACAATAGCCAATGTGGGGGCTGAACGAAGACATTTACATCTGTGGGAAGAAGCATTTCTGCATGTCATAGTCATATGACATTTCTCCATGACATCATAGTCAACCAACATTTATATTATTCATTGACTTTTTTTCCTTTCACTTATTTAGTCTGCCAATTAGTCATTCAAAGACTAATTGGGATCTACTACAGACATAGTAGGGATAGTGTGTAATTTTGTCAGCTCTGTAGGGACTGAGAATATATGGAGGGGAGAGTAGCTATGTTAGTCTGGGTAGACTAAAGAAACAAACTCATAAACAGGCATATGTATATAAGGGAGAGGTTTATATGAAAGAGGAATGGAACACTGAGAAAGCATCCCAACCCAGTCCAGTCCAAGCCCACAAGTCTGATATTAGCCCATTTATCTGATACCAGTCTATAAAGTCTTCTTCAGATTCACGAGGCACATACAACGACCCCAGGACAATCACAGGCCAGTGGGTGCAGAGTCTTGTGTGTCCAGTGGTGGTAGGAACATCTCAGCGCTGGCAGGGACCTCTCTGTGGCTTCTCAAGCATCTCAGCGCTGGCAGGGGTCTCTACATGGATTTTCCAGCTTCAGAGGTCTGGTTCCTTCAGGGCAAGCCCATGTGGCTTCTGCTCTGGGATGTCTCACAGGGAGTCTTGTCAGTAGAGTGTCTCCAAGGGGACTGAGTAGTGAGTCTCTCATCTCCAAGAAGGAAATGAGACCAGAGAAGGCCACGCCCACACAGAGGTCTCATTGGTACCTCCAGATTCACAGGCTAGACTCCGCCCCTACACTCTTCATCTTCAAAGTGACACCAGATTAGGGGACTGCCCCAGGAGCAAAGACTAGGGTAGGAGATAGATGATATGGAATAGGAACATATTCCTTCTTCAGCACTCGTTTGCAAAGGGGCATCTTAGTACCTGTCAGAGAGGAACATGAATGTGTACTGAAAATAGTCACTGAACAAGTGTCCATCAAGTAGAACCGAGCAGGTAGTATTTGGAATATGCATATTTACATAAAACAGGGCACTGTCCCCTCCTCTCAGCTTCATCCATCCAGTAACATGTCTGGAGACACATGTTACACACACACACACACACACACACACACACACACACTACAAGGGTGAGGACAAGGTTCCAAATGATAAAGTACTGACAATCACAAGATGAATGGTCTGATTTTCATCATGACCATTTTTATGATGCACTCCAAGTGGACTGCCTGAAAGTTGAAGCTTGGTTTTCCTATTTCTTGTTTTACTGAGAAACTAGACTTTGAGAAAGAAGCCTGATAAGAGGTGTACTAACAGCGGTTTGCATTTGGGCCCCTTCTTATTCTTCATTTAATTCACTTTGTGGGAAGAACAAGCTCTCTAAGAAGAGTTAATGCAGTGTTCGATTGGTTCTGCTCTCCATCTGAATAGATACATAAAGCCTTGGTCCTGCTAGAAGGGGAATAACCTCATTATTTGCATTTAGCAGCATTGTGCCTAACCCATGGAGCCACCGGGGTTCCAGCCTCAGTACTCTTTAAGGCAGCAAGATGAAAAACTACTGACATGATAGGAATTCAACTTAGATTAAAGGATGTGTATATGTGCTTAGACAAAAACTTTTGAGAAGCGTTAATAACTGAAAAAAAATGAAAGTTCTCCTTGTCTTCTTCCCTCTCCAAGCAACTAAATAGAGAAACAAAACTAAGCTATGCATAATTGTAAGGAGGAGTCAAGATAAATGGATTTTCTTACCGGAACTGAGCATTTAGAATTATTGTGGCAGTACTGAGATCCCTTGAAATAGCAACTGTAAGTTCTATAAAGAATTTGTTTTCTCGCTCCTTTCTCATCTTGGTACCCCAGGAGTGCTGGTTCAAGATCACCCCACGTTGCCTTTGCATCAACATTCAAGATGTGAGGGCTGAGCCCCGGTGGCGTAGTGGTTGTGTGCAGGACTGCGGCCCACTGGGTTGGAGGTTCAAATCCAGCAGCCAGGCTGGGACTCCTACTCCCACCACCAAAGGGCAGTGATGCCCCTCCCCCCCCCAAAAAATTCAAGATGTGATCAAAATGTTGTTCTAACTTCTACTGAAAAAAAAAATGAGTAATTATAATATCTTGTTATGAATTCAAGTTTTGTTTTCCTAAATTCTGTTGTTAGCATAGAGAATCTCCATTTACATGTTTAAGCAATTTGACTTTTGAGCTAATAAGGGCTACTATTTCTTTTTTGGGTCCTAAGTTATGGTTAAATTCTTCCAAGTTTAGCACAGGGGAAAGGAGCATATATTTTCTCCATGGATTCTCTTTGGCCCACGTCATCTTTTTTTTTTTTTTTCATACTAAAGAAGTTTGCAGTGCAGAATATTCAGAAAATATCTAAGTCATTGAAGTTAAATGGTTCAAATAAGGCCATGGTCATCTATCTATAATCTGTATCTATCTATCTATCTATCTATCTATCTATCTATCTATCTATCTATCTATCTATCTATCATCTGTCTATCATCTATATATCTCTCAAACCATTTTACTGGGAGCTAATACCGATATCCTATCATCCCCTAGTTCAATCACAATTGTTACCACCATCACTTTCAAAATGTTCTTTGCCTTCTTAAACTCCTTGGCATCAGCTCCTTTTTGCCTTTCACTGCACCCCCACCACTCTAGCGCCCCTCCCCAGCCCACCCCACCCGCAGCAATTCTTCTTCTACTTGCTATCCCTATAGGTGCATCCATCCCGGGTATTTCTGAAAGACAGAGAAACATATGACAAAGACTCAAGTGGGTCCCCCCAACTGACAAAGTACAACTGAGATAAACCCCCATGTGAACAAAACAAAAAATTGCAGAAAGTATTGAAATCCAGATCAGGCCCAGTGTGCATCAGAGGGGCTGAGCTGACAAGATTTTAACTGTTCAAGTCAGGTTGATCGCTGTGATTTCTCTCTCCGGTGCACTCTGTTTGTTAACTAGTTTCTTCCCAAATGGTGACTTATTTAGCTGAACAAAAGCAAGATTCAGTGTGTACTATTTGCTATTTGTTTCTGGCACTTCAAAATGAATGGCAGGAACAACAACAAACAAAAAACAAAACCCTCCCAAATGAATGACAGCTCAGCAGTGAATGAAATTAGTGATGGTGACAAATGATCAATGAAGTCAAATTATGAATCATAACCAAATGCATTTTTTTCTTCTTATCTGAGGTGAAGCTTTCTAGTTAGTATTTTTTTAAAGGCAATGTAGTAAATATGATCAAATGGCAAAAGAACATTTTCACAGATAGGGAAACTTAGATGAACAATTTAATACCTTTTTTTCCTTGCTTAATTTTTCTCTTTTTCTATTATCGATGATGACATCATGATTATTTAACAAGGCACAGTAATAGAGGATAAACTAAACTTGACTCTCCCCAATTCACCTTGCACTCTCTCTTTGCATGGTACAGTGATTTTATTATATAAAATAATTTCATTGATTATACATATATGATGCCATGAGTAGTACGATTATATAAAAATAACAGACCAAATAGGCACAAACTAGTTTACTGTTCTCACTTAAATAATTTCGGATTGCCGTATGCTGCATACTTCCAGTGTTCCCATAGGTCGGGGGTGTACAGAGGCAAAAATCCACTTGAGAGATACTCAGAGAGAGACGCTCATTCTCAGCATTGGAGAAGCCAGATGGCTCCCACAACGTCTTTGTGGGGAATTCTCAGAATAATCTGTATTACTTCAATTAGCTTAGATTACCCAAACATGATGCATTTGGAAATTGGTTGCTGTTTTTCTAAAATGCAGGTGTCACATCTACTATCCTCAGTGTTCTTTTTCAACATTGCTTACGGATCAGGTTAACACGTAGGCCTGTTACCAGTGCCGAGAAAGTAAATGTCCGCAACAGCTTCGAAGAGAGAAGACAATTGGCAGAGAAGCGGATATGCTGCTTGTGCACCACCAAATGTAGACCTCCCTAGCCCCAGACACTTGAAGTTCTTTCCCAAGGACCTCTAGAATTCGGATGACCTCTAGGGGGACTGACCTTCGAAAGGCGAAAGGTAGTTCAGTAACAGTCTTGCTCAATTCATCAGTGAGGAAGAAAGGAACACTGAGAAACAAAATGGAAAATAAGTTTCCCAGACTAAAGAGAAAACACTTGGCATTCCTGAGGAACAGCTGCTTGCTGGTAGAAGTTTATGATAATAAACTAAACGAGGGTGAGCGTCTCCTAAGAAGAAATATTTAATTATCCCGCTCACCATTATGAGGGACTTCTGCCACTCTTCAGGTTATTATACAATAAATAGCCATTTTTCTAAAGGACAGAGCTGTTTTAATTATATGACAATGAATGCATAATTATTATGTTTGTTAGGAATGAATCACAAGACAACAGACTTGATATTGCTGCTCTGGTTAGTGCATCTTAATTACTTTTTCATTTATTTTGCATATAAAAGCTATTTGCTAATTGTCTTTGCTGTAAATATGCAAACTATAATTAGTCATTCATAATTCTTTATGTGTTATCTAACTGTACATTGGTTTCTGAGGAACATATAATAAAGTGTGAATATTTAATGGGTTTTTGTGCGTGTTAAAAATTTTTTTTTTTAGAAAGTTTTAAGTAAACATCAGACATGTAACCGTTTGTTGCTACAATATTCTTGGGTAAACTTTTGTTTTGGGAAAAAAAATGGAGGCTGAAAGCACAGAGTTATGGAGTGAATGCTAAATGGTGTGGAATTTGAAAAGCCTGCCCTAGGAAAACACAAAATGTTGACATTGAGTGTCTCTTATTAAGCCTTTAAATGAACATTCTCAATCATCACACAGACCACTCAGCTAAATCTTGAAGTATTATCAAGCTTAATTTATGGTTGTTGTTGTTTTTTTGTGGGCATCATTGCCTCTGGTGGTCGTGGGAGCTACTCAGCGCTCCTCCTGAGAGGCGCCGCTGGATTTGAACTGCCAAGCCCGCGGGCCGCACTCCCGCACTCAACCACTTACACCACCGGGACTCAGCCCTCATGTATGTTTTTCGACATTCGTATGAGACTCTTACTGTCATCAAATCAATGCCGACTCATAGCACGCCCCTGTGACTTTGTGAGACTGTAACAGTCTATGGAAGGAGAAAGGCCAGTCTTTCTTCTGCAGAGCTGCTGGCGGTTTTGAACGGCCGACCATGTGGGTTGCAGCCCAACGTGTAACCACGACACCATCCGGGCTCCATTTCTCTGAGTCCATTACCAATGATCCGAACCCACTGTCCTCCAGTCAGTTCTGCCTCGACACCAGGAACCCGAACTGGAGCAAACAGACTCCTCTTTCTCTGGAGGCTTTGAACCATGGACTTTGCAGTCAGAAGCCTGATGCCTCACCGGCAACGCCACCAGCTAATGAGTCCATTAGCAAGACAAAAACGCATGTGTGGGTGTGCTGCTATACAGATGAATAACCCCATTACTCTCTAAGCCAGCAAGATGAAAGATTGCTGCCATGCTTGATAGGAATTTGACATCACTGAAATCCGTATGTACACACAGTTAGATGAAAACATTTAATAATCGCTGAGAACTGAAAAAAAGAAATTAAGGGCTCTTTAAGCCCCTTTAAAGTGTTCCAAGATTGCTTGTGTCTGTTTGAAGCCCTGAGAGCACTCTCAAAACTTTCCCACCGCCACCCGGAGCCCTGTAACCAGTCGACATCCCAGGCCACCACGGAGGAGCAGTGAGCTCACAGTGAATTCAGTGAGGAAAGCATGCGGGGAGCCTGCATGGAGGCTTCATCCAGACATCGTGGCCTCTCCCAGGTGAGCCAGCTTCCCCCTTCTTGAACACAGGTTCTCTTCCTATTTGTGGGAAACCAAAGTTGTATTCTTTTCTTCATTGATTATCACTTCCATAAAAACTAGAATTCCTGGGACTGTCTTCACAACACACGCGGACTCATGACTGTGACTGACTGGCTAAACGGGCCACGTGCTTTCAAACTTGTGCAGCTCTCGGGACATCAACCAATGATGACAAATGTTCTTTTCACTTGTCTCCACGAAACTCAGCCGGTCCATGCCGCTGATGTGCGCCTCGTTCCACTTTCACCACCTCCCACATTTGATTTACTAACCGGTTGTATTGTTAATCCCGTGTCATGACACTTCTATTCATGTCTGCTTTTCGACTGAAAGCAGCTTCCTACGAAGATAAAGCTAGGTAGAATCTATTGTACGGCGGAGAATAACGTGAATGCTGCTATCATATCAAAATGAAAACACACTTCTGCTCTCTTCACCCAACCTGAATACTTTCCCTTATGATGAAGTCTAATAGGGTTGCTGATGGGAATACAGCTGGTGGTCTTTTTTTTTCTCTCTTCTTTCTTCATTTTCAGAAGTAATCCTACTCTGTAATTCTATAATTGTTCTTTTTTATGTTTGGCAAATCTTTCTTAAACCAACATATATAACTATAGCATGATAGCATGGTGTGAATGAAAATAGAACTAGTAAACATGCTTTAGAAAATTTGACTTGTCACAAAAATATTATGAGGCAGCTTTAAATAAAGAATTTTAAACTGGCATATACCTATAACTCGTATAGGGATGTCTGTGTTTTGGCTGAGATTTTTTTTTTAGGTGTGTGTATTCCTTGAAGAAAAATTTGGAGGAGGAGGAGGGAACCCCAGAGCAGTGACACACACTCAAGAAGTAGCATTTCTCTCATCTATCCAAGGGAGAGGAGAGCCCTCCCTCTGTCCAAAATGCCATGCCAGAACACCTGGTGTCCCACCATGAAGTGCCTTGTGCACATAAGGGTGTGAGATGAAGACTATAAAAAGCAAATCATTTCCCTACTGTAGGAAAAAGCAAAATACACATCCATGAATCCTTATGAGGGAATATTTCCAGCCCTTTACTTATGTGTCAGTAACAAGAAATAGGGTTCAAAAGGTACTTTTCAAGGACATTCTTTGTTACATGGAAGACACAAGAATGATTTTTGGTAACCATTTTAATAAACCTTTTGCATTCTTTTTTTATTCTTTTTGCCTTCTTATGTGATTAAAGGATGAGGGGGATTCAAAAAGTTGGTGGAAAATTGACTGTAAAGATAGTGAAAATTTTTTGTAAGCTTCATAGGAATAATTAGGAAATTCAACACATTTAACAAAAGTTAGTGCTGCTGTTGCTTTAATTCTCAAAATGTAATTATTGCTGTGAGGTATCTTTGAGCTGCTTCTGATGCACAGTGACCCTATGTCATTGTGACTAAATGTTCAAAAGTGATAATATGCCTCAGGAAGGAAAAAAATTTTTCATCTTAGCAAAAAATAAGTTGATTATTTAACACGCCATGCAAGTGTTTGAACAATTGGGGAAGTTTTTAGATTGGCCTTGGGTGGAGGTGAGGATTCCTGCCTATCTTTACTTACAAGTAGTTTGGGAGAGTAGCAACTTGAGGGGCTTTGGGGCCTTTAAAATAATCCTTGTCAAACACCTGTTTTATGAAGAATCATGTCGGAATCATAAAGGCAGTCTTCCCAGCAGCATTATGCAGGATAAAATTCAAGAGACGGTTAATGTTAAGAATGACTGATGTTGAATAGAGAGCAAAGTAAACGCTACCAAGGCTTTCTATCTGTCTGTTGACCCCGATCTGCAGTCTTTGGGGCTTTTCAAGATTCTAGATATTTTTTTACAAAGGGTTCTCCCCAAATACATTCAAGACATGCAATTCCAACCCTTTTTCAAGAAAAGCAAGATCTAGGCGGGTCTTGTCGGGTCCGAGATGTGTTGTAGAGAAGAACTAGCCCATTGACTTTAGTCAATTAACTGCAAGATCTTAAAACATACTCCTAATGTGAAACCATTCAAGGGGAAGAATAGGAAATAGACCATGGACATATTTTAATTATAAGTTTTGGAGCTAGTACATATATACATCCTTGCCATGAAAACCCCTAAGACAATATTAGCGGGCAATGTCTCATCCAACGCTGACTCTGATGAGAATGTATATGTGCACAGGCTTATATGCATATGTATATCATATATGTGTGTAGACATCATATATATGAGTGTATGTATGTTGTATATATATATCTACCAATCTATCTATCATCACATACACACACACATAAACTGAACCTCTCTTGTGGGAAGAGGTGGTTTGATTTAAATGAGTAAGAAATGAAGTTTTAGTATGTCCTCTATAACATATTCTTTTGTTTCAACATTATCTGCTAATTAGAATTTAACCTCAGGAGTTAAGTGATCATTTTCTTTATTCTTTTTTTTTAATTTAAATTTAATTTAATTTTTAATTTCTTTATTCTTTTTTCATGTCTATACTCTTTTATTTCTCTTCCCTTTTAAATGTTTGCAATCTTTTATAGCCTAATGAATTAGTGTCACATGGTATCATTATTTGTTCCTTAAAAAAGAGTCTCAGATGATCATCTGAAGAGACAAACCTGAAATGACTCACTTTCTAGAAACAAAGAGCGTATCTTCTCCGCCTTTTTTAGACGAAGTCTTTGGGCTGAGGAAGATCATCTGCCTCTGAAACAACAAACAGTCCTCGTCTCTGTGCTTGTGTTTGCACGGATCAATTGTGAGACAAACAACATCCATTGGCAGTTGCTAGCCATGAGTCTGCCTGTTTGAAATACCTTAGTCAGGAGAAGTCCCACAAACTGAACCGAACAATCTCTCACAAAACATCTGCAACCATCTGACCCTGGCCTTAACCTTTAAATCTATCTTTTCATATTCATCTCAAAAGACCTTGTCAATGGCCAAGGAGACTCAAGAAAAGGCTTCTTCAACAAACAAAAAAGATACAGAGGAAATTCAACCCAGATTAGGTGGCAGAAGATAATACAGTTTGCTCATTTTTATTCTGCTGCTCAAACTGGAGTTGAATTCATTTTCACTTTATCTTTATTCATGTTATTTAAACATAACATTCATTAGGGTTGTGAACTGCAACAGATAGAAGAGAACAAAACTACTCGCCAAATTTGTTGGGCATCTGTTCCCACTAGAGGCGGCCCTTTGCCAACTCTTCATCGTGTTATTTTTTTCCCCCTGAATTCATTTCAAAGTCAATCCATCAGTTTATGAACTGTTTGATCAAACTTGTCATTAACCAAGTGAAACATTTCATTTGTATTAACAAAAATGGGACAAATAATTAGTACACGGATTAACTATTTCACTTTTTTTTTAACATTCTTATTTCTCATTGGTGTTTATTGTGGATATAACTGTGTGTGTGTGTGTGTGTGTGTGTGTGTGACTATATGGTTCTCAAAAGAATAGAAAATATTTTTTTCCTCAAAAGTGAGAATACTTAAGAATGACAGTCGGTAAAGAACTCTGTATAAAAAGCAGGGTCTTACAGATAGTAGCAGCCACTGCTTTCTCACAAATTTCTCGTCTCTGTATTCATTAAGAAGCATAGGTTCTCTCAAGGCAGAGACAAAAGGAGTCACTGGGTCAAAAAGCTGTAGGACAACAATTGGGGCGGTATGAAATATTAAGAGAGATTTATTTTTTATGCTTGAAGGGAGTGAACAGTTTATGTAGGCAACCAACCAAATTCTAGCAAGTGCCAAGCTCACCACCAAGAATCGTCCTCCTACCCCAACTTGCTTTCAGTGATTTTGCAGTTTTTTCACCCCAAATTTCTATTTATGTAACACATGCATTCTAAATGGAACCATTGCTCTTGGTTGGAATTTTTTGATCTTGGGAAGACTTCGTCATCATCTCATACAATTGCTATGACTGTGACCTCGTTGGGCACTTGTCAGCATAGCTATGACAATTTGTTAATGAACTGTTTTTTGTTTTTAATTGCTTACTTAATTATAGAGCACGAACATAATAGCATTTCTAATTTGCACCATAATTGCATGCAGAGATGAAATGTTGGTGTCCATCGCATGCTTGCTTCTCATCATCTCTTGTTCATGGAAAAATTTCCAAAGAGATCTCTCCTTTAATATGATGATGTGGCATGAATTATTTGAAATATATACTCCCCTTAAATGCAAGTGTGGCTATTAAGTGACTTCAGTTCATGCATACAGTGTACATATAAAATTTACTTAAATGTTTTCTATTTTTCAAGTACATAAACATGAAAGAGGAAGGAAAAAAAACACCCTTATTTATTCCCTACATAGAAGTCAATGGCATTTTGACCCTGGTGTCTATGATTGTAGCCTTTTAAAAAAGTGGTTTAAAAGAATAGTCCATTCAAATTGTGTGAGGTTCTCTGCAGCATTGCTCTTGCCTTAGTGCTGCCGCAACAGAATGCCTAAGACTCACCCCTGGCATGTGCTGGGTGAACTGACCCTTAATAGGCATCAAGCATTCTAAGGGGAAATGGGGACCATCAGAGTCCACAACAGAATTGTTGCTATAAGAAGACTTGTTTCTTGCCAGGACCTAAGTCTGAGAAAGGTCCGAGCTGTGAACCAGGTCTCACACGAGAGAAAGAACAAGGGACAGCGAAACTTCAGAAAGGGAGCAGCGAAGATCGAGGCGGCCAAAGTCTCGATTGGCCTGTGTTCCTTCTCTATGAATTTCCTTTTTTACAGTGAGTTCGCCGTGGAAAGACATATTCAATGCAATGCATCAGTTATGGGCCCAACAGCACAGTTCAAAACGTGTAGCTGACTTACGTTTCCCCCCCAAAATACAAGTGTTGGCCTGTTCTTTGTCATCTACACAAAGAACTGAGTCCTACAATCCCTTACTCAACTAAATTCTTAATAAGTAAACTGAGACTAACCCTCTAATACCAGATTTGTTAAACAACATGATTTAGGTCCTTGCTATTCATGCACCTTGTACAACGAAAATGACTGGTAAAGCTAGAATCATGAAAGAGTCATTTTATGTAGCTGCTAAATTCCCCTCAAATCTCCTTGCAACTTAACGGGTAAAGAAAGCTCAATGTGTAATGCCAGCTAATATGGTTTATGCTAGAAAATAGTATCAACCTATCTTTGTAGCTTATCTAAGCCAGGATAATACTTTTAGCCTTTATAGTAGACCCAACTCCATTTTTTCAACTCTTGACTATGTATTTCCTGAAATCCTTTTCCAAAGAGTTAAATTGGATGTGAAGTCTGTCCTCGGCGATGGAGCCGTCTTTGTTCTAACTCTCGCCAGCAAGGCCTTCCCCCGCTATCACTTTCACTGCGTTCTGATTGAGCTTGACAGTGTGACAGGAAAGCCCAGGGAGGCAATTCCAAACTGAATGAGAGTCTTTTTCAGCCACACAGCAGCCTTCTCCTTCGCCCCTAAGAAAAAGAGGTAACAGATGCCGATAGCAAAGCATCCCTAACAAAGTCCTAACTTTGATGCAGGCAGAAGAAAAACGGGGAGTAGGGGGAGGAGGGTGCAAGGGGTGGGGGTGGAGGGCAGAGTGCAAGATTGTTTCCGTGCAGGGAAACCTTGACTGGAACACAAAGGAAGAAAAAAATGAGAAAAATCGTGGCACCAAACATAGCTGGGAGAGTTAAGTAGCTACAGTGCCTTTGAATTTTTTTTTTTTTAACTCTTAAAAAGAGGTTAGGATCTTCAAAATCTGTTCTGCCAGGCGTGATGCAATTGGGAGAGTTACTTTATGGGGCCTGAGCAAAAGGCGATTATTAACAGTGCTATGATTTCTCAGGGTGGAGGATGTTTGAGGGAACTAGCCCCCTTGGGTGGGACATGAACCTCGTTGAAAGGATGACTTGCTCATCTAGCCATGACCTTTGTCCTCTGAGGAGCAGATCTTTTCTGGAAAGATGGAAAGAAGTATAAGTCACTCTCATTTCAATATGGTCTATCACCAAATGGATGTAAGACCCATTTACAGTCTATGGCAGAGGTTCTCAATCTTTCTCATGCCGAGACCCTCTCATTCAGTTCCTCATGTTGGGTTGACACCCCCCCCACCATAAAATTATTTTCCTTGCTACATCATCACTGTCATTTCCTACTGTTATGAATAGGGTGACCCCTGTGAAAGGGTTGTTCAACCTCCCAAAGGGGTTGCGACCCACAGGTTGCTGATCTATGGCTTCAGACTTTGTAAGCGTCTATCAGGGTGGTATCCAAAATGGATGGGTCTCTGAAAAGAAAGCTATGTTTGGTCTCCTGGGGGGGAAAACTCCATTGCAAGACAGAATACTGAGAATGTCCCTACTTGTCTCTCTTGCTTGTTAGGGAACTAATTTAAAATGCCACCATCTAAGCAATCTTGTGCAATAATATGAGTCAAAGTACACATGGTCTGTCTTGTTGGACCAGGGTGTCACTCGTGTCCATCTAGTGCTGTTGAGTCCATTACGAAGACCAACACTGAAAAACACAGCACCTGCGAGCCTTTGGGTAAGAACCCCAGGTTCTGAGATTTTGTAGAACAACTCACTCCTTTGGTAGTTGGAGTGGGAGACTCAGGTAGTGTCTTAGACTTCTGGTTTGTACTTGCTTCATTTATTTTTCAGACACCCAAATCCAAGCAAACAAATAACAACCCTTCCCCCAGTAAAACCCAATATGATATTATCTAACATAACAAATAGTGGGGAACATTTCAATGACAGCTTTCTTCCTTAGGAGTTCTCAGTGACTGATATGCTCAGTCAAGCTCTGGGACATTAAAGCTCAATGACAGGAGAGACATGCTCTGGAGTCATTACTGGCTACCGTGGCATCTGGGCTGGTGGCGCAGTGTAGAACATACAGGGAGGGAGGGGTCCTTATGATCGGCCAGACCTATGCAAGACGTAGGTGTGTCACACTGACCACATCTAAAAAGGGTTATTCTAATGTTACAGGAGAATCTTAAAATAGAGAGTGTTATGACTTCGTTTCTCCTCTGGACATGTTGTAATGGCCTTTTTTTCTCTCACAGATGACAATATTGGTTTTGTCAGTTTTGAATGTTTCCATTTTATGCTGACGCTAAATAGAAGGTTAGTGAGGGGGTCAATGAAAAGAAACTTTGGGTCAGAACATTTTGGATCAAAAGTCAGTTGGAACAGTGTGAAAGCTAATATATTAGCATGTCTCGCTAGAATTATGGTTGAACATGTGCTTATTTAAAGGATAAGAAAAGCATCATGGGACTAACCTAGGGGTTTCTAATTCCAAGTTTGACTTATCAATCGTCTGCTTTCCTATTTATTGATCACAAAGTGCCTACATTTCAATGCAATATATGTTGAGTACATATATTGTGATGGGCACACATGTATAATATATACATAAATGGGGCACCTCCAGATATGATTGTGTGTGTGTAGCTAGATACATATGACATGTGTTCTTGCATACTGAAAATGCTTAAGGCATGACTTAAGTCATCTCACTCATACTCTGGTTTATAGATTATTCTGTTGCGTTGTCCATATAATTAGTGTCCTCATTCTATATTTAGCATGATTTGATTTTCTTTAAAGATAGCTAATGAGATAAAACAGGCTCTATGAACCAGTTAAATCAACCACCTAATCTTGCACATGAAACATTAAGCAGAAAGGAAGCAGCTGCAATTAGCAAATTGCTTTGATGTGACTAAACATCTGGCCCTCCACATCCCCGATGTTGTGGGTCTCAGTCCCAGATGAAGCTGCTGATCTAGGTGTGCTGAATGTAAATGCAGCATTCACATCATTTCTCTGAGCGGTTTCTAGGTGGTAGCTGCTTCATGGGGTGCATCTCCTTTAGTGCCCTGGCCTACACTGGGATGTGAAAGTTAGAGTCTTGTTACTCATTTGTGGAAACAGAAACTCAGAGACTTGGTCAAGTGTCTAAGTTCCTGCAGCCTGGAAGTGGTACAGTCAGACCTTGTAGATGACCATGTAGCTTTTGAAGAAGAATTTTTAAAAAATGTGCACAGGAGTCACATAGTAATGTAAATTGAGTCAACTTTGTTAGTCAACTGATATTGCTTATTTACCTTCTTGAGTTGTTCAGCTGTATTTTCTTTCTTTCTTTTTTTTTTTTGTGGGCATCACTGCCTCTGGGGAGCGTGGGCGCTACCCAGCCGCCGCTGGATTTGAACCGCCAAGCTCGCGGGCTGCAGTTCTGCACTCAACCACTTAGGCCACCAGAGCTCAGCCCTTTCAGCTGTATTTTCATTGCCCTGCAGCCTTCATACTTCTAGAAGAGATAGCCTAAGCGGAGTCATGTGCCTCTTTCTAAAACTGAGTTGTGTGTGTGTGTGAGTGTGTGTGTGTGTGTGTTCAAAATCTAGGTATCTCTGGCCTTCAGTCTTAAGACTCTTGTGTCAAGAGACACAGTGATGTTCTGCAGTGTCAGCTCTCTCAGTGATCGACGGACTATTTCAGTCTCTCTCTGCTGTACTCAGGAACTTCGGGAGTGAATTACACATTGCGCTTCTAACTGCAAGGTTAGCGGTTCAAAATCACCAGACCCTCCATAGGAAAAAGAAGAGGTTTTCTACTCCTATAAAGAGTTAACAATCGTAGAAACAGGACAGTTCTACCCTGTCCTGAAGTGTTAAAATGAGTTTGCATCTACACCATGGTGGTATGTTTGGGTTACTTTACCCTTTTGCCTATTTCTCACTTGGTCCAGAATTAGGGAGGAGAGGAGGATTGAGTGCACTCAATTCACGGGACTTCTGAGGCCACCTTTATCCCTTATAAGTGTACCTATGATTCCCCCACCCCCACCCTTCCACCCCCCAGTATGTCTTGAACTGTATCAAAAGAGATAGGCTAGGAAGATTCAGGGGACAGGAGTTCTTCTGACAGCTATCAATGATAATCGTGTGTCGCCTAGGAGGTCAACCTTGCAACCCCCATGTTACAGATGCAAAGCAGAGGGCCTTGCACAAGGTGACAGAGCATGTCAGAGGTAGCGGAGAGGGCGTGCTCATCCCTGCTGCATTCCCACCTGTGTTTCTTCAAGAATTCCATGTTTTCCTCAGTGTTTTCTGGGTCTCCTTTTCCCTTCCAAGATTGCGCTCTCTATTTCAGGGTGGAGGCTGGCTCACCACAAAAGCTTCAGGAATGACTCTAAATCCCCTGCCTTTTGTCTCCCATTCCAAGCGTATTCTTTTTTTTTTTTTTTTTTTATTCTTTAAAACATTTTTTTTTTGGCATCACTGCCCTGGTGGTGGGAGTAGGAGGCCCAGCCTTTGCTCCTGTGAGCGGGAATTGAACCTCCATCACAGTGCACAACCACTACGCCACCGGGGCTCAGCTCTTCAAGCGTATTCTGTACATCACTATTGAATATGCATTTTTCCAGATGCAAGAACATCCATGTTTGTTCCATCAGCTCCTAAAACTTGACTACCCTCTGAAGGGCTAGTATATTCTTTAGTAATTCCTTTTAATGTCCCCAAATCTGACCTGCCGAGAGATGATATTCATATTGCAGTGCATAAGTCATCTCTCTTTTCTAACAAACCACCCCCACACCCACTCAATCCACCCAATAACACTGCTTCTTAACGTTTTGGATTATAAACTGTCCCCCTGTGGGAACACACACCCTGCAGTAGACACTTGTCCTCAGTCTCCTCTGTTAACTCTTCAGGGAGGAGATCACAGTTGTATCCCCTAAGCCCCAGAGTGCAAGAGTGATAGAAATTGCCCCATAGACATCTGCTAAATGAATTAAATGACTTCTCATTTCAATTTCTTACTGTATTAGGCATGAGGACCCCAACTGAAACTATAGTCCTTAAGTGTTTTTCAGTAAATGAACAAATACTCATTAATTACTTCAAATTAAGCAAATAGTCATCTTTATTCCCTCCCCCAAAATCTTTACCTCATCTGTGCAATTAATCAGGATTTGAAATTTTATAATTTGGGGGTGGGGTGGGGTGGGAAGAAGTAGGACTAGGTGGCTACAAGGGTTGTGTTGCAGGCTTTTATTTCCGTCCAGCTCTCCTCCCTTCTAAAGGTAAATTATGTAACCCAGCTCTCCCTCCTTTATCCGGCAAATTATGTAACCCATCTGCAACTTGTTTCTTCATCTAGGGAAAATACCACAGGGTTTTATTTTGTTTGGCGAAGACTAAAGAGTTACTACATTAAAATTCTTAGAGTACTGCCCAGCTTAAAGAAACCTCCAACCTGGGCTTGGGAATTTGGGGCTGGTCTGCGAGCGGAAGTGCGTGGGCTGCCCAGCTGGCCTGGCTTCGGCTTTTCAGGAAATATGGAAGCAGCGACGGCCGTCGGAGTTGAAGGGCTCTCGGGATGGCCTGCGGGTGTCCTCTGAAAGGAGAGGGGGAGGTAAGCCGGGCAGAAGCCCCTGCATGGGTCGGGTCTGTGGGTGACCATTGGACAAACCTCCGCGCCGTCCGCACAGACCGCGTAGCCACTTCTAAATGACCAGATTTTAACATTGGTCAAGCGGGGCACCATTGACCGGGGGTGGGGTGGGGTATAGAGAGGGTATATTCCCTTCCTGTTCTTCCGCCGTTCCCTAGCTTGTCGTGCATTCTTTCCAAAAATCGGGACTTTTTTTTTTTTTAAACGCTGCAGGATGTGGGAAAAGTTGTTTAAAATCCAGACTGTCCCGCCCAAAGCGGGATGCGTCTAAAGTGGGCGAGGGGTAGCTCCGTGCCTTGAGACCCACGTGCTTGATTCCCAGTCAAGGATGAGACGGAAGACGAAGGATGCCACTGGAATCATCACCTTCGATCCCACAGCCCTTCCTTTCGCCCTTACCCTCAGTGCCAGACAGTAGTATTCACTCTTCCCCTCCCCCAGTGTCTTACATCACATCCCAGGAGATGAAGTGTATTCTGTGCTGGTTTGCAAGTTAGTCCGATCCCCACTACACGACCTAGTGGCGAAGGCAGTGCCAGGAAAATGACAGCCACTACTAGATGGGCTGGGGCAGCTTCGTTTGTCTGGGGCAAAACGGCCACCCTGTGTCTTTGAGTGCCAGCCACTACTCAGCCACAATCAGTGGTTTCAAGGTTGGGCCAAAGAGGAGCGAGCTCAATGAATTCATCAGGCAGCTGGAGGCCAGTGAGCCAGACTTGGTGGCCAAATTTTACCAAGCAGTGGCTGCTTCCGCTGGTAAGGACTAAAGTATTAAAATGGAAGAAGATAACCACAGCCGAAATGGACACAACAGGAAGACCTCTCCTCAGATGTGCCACGCAAAGACTTGGAGACAGTAATCTGCTCAGCTGACTAAATTTAATGACAGCACAGGTGTGATCATTTTAGCAGTAGCACAGCAACTGGATCCCAATCTAAACCTCTTCCACATAAGCAAATTGAGATCATCAGTCTCTCCTACCTTCTTGCCAGGCAACATCAAGTTTCCAAGAATTCGATGGACTGTTTTAGAATTAAAATTAAAATTAGATTTAAAATTAAATTTAAAATTAGAACTCAAAGGAACCCAAACACCATAACCCAAGCTTGACCTGCTGGGGCATAAGGAATACAAATGGAGCCTTCCTTGTGTAGTAAACCAGGTGACGTCTCAGCCACTAGCTCTTCCAGTAACGATGTAACAAAATATGGAAAATCAGGAGCATAAGATAATTGTGCACTCTTTTATTGGCTCCAAATAGTAATGGCTTGTTTTCCAAAGCAGATATGACATCTTTGAAACTGAGAGCAGGTGTTTTTTTGTTTTTGTTTTTGGCATCACTGCTCTCCGGCGGTGGGAGTAGGAGGCCCAGCCCCACTGCTGGATTTGCACCTCCGCCCCAGTGGGCCGCAGTCCTGCGCACAACCACTACGCCACCGGGGCTCAGCCCGAGAGCAGGTGTTTTCACTCTGCAACTTTGACCTACAGTAATAGGAAAACAAGTAACAGTCTTTACAGATTGAAGGTTTTGTTTTTTTATATCACAATAAAGGACATATTTTCAGGAAAAAAAGTGCAAATGAAAAACACTTCCAGTGAGTTGATTCTGACTCAGGGCAATCCAAATAGGGTTTCCAAGGTTATATTACATCTCTACAAGAGCAGACAGCCTCATCTTCCTCCTGTGGAGACACTGATGGGTTTGAACCCGTGACTTGGTGGTGAGCAGCCCAATGCTCACTTGAAGGTGCCACAAGCTATACCTTAAAAATAAAACAACACCCCCCTCCCCCAAACAAACTCATTGTCATCAAGATATTTCAGACTCAAAGCTACCCCAACGAACTGTCTTGGGGAGATTGCTGAGAGAGTAACTCTTGATGATAGCAGACAGCTGTCATCTATCTACTGAGGACTCACTGGCAGTTTCAAACCCATTCTGCCACCAAGGCTCTATCATGCTCTTCAGCTCAACCAAATCATTCAGTAGATATGTTTTCTTCATCTCCTTTTTCAGTGTGTCCTTTTCCTCCTCTTCCTCCTTCTCTTTTGTAATAGAACAAGCATCAGGAACAGGGTATGATGAGATGTTACATGCCTTTAAATGACGAGGGATTCTAGATGCACAAGTTATCACTCACCACCCTCTGGCATCCTTTCACATTCCTCTCTACACTGTAGCCTTCAGAACTCAGAGAATTTGGGAGACACTGGCTGAAGTGCTTGCTGACGTGTGTTGTCCTCTTGAGGACCAGTTTTCTCCAGTCAGGGATTGACTGCAGACCTATCTAAGCCAAGAATGGCGAGTTGGGTTAACAGTGGCACTAGCAATAATAGCATGAAATCGAGGATAATAAACTTTCAATAGAACTTATTGCTACATGGAGAGCGCTCTGTTCAAATACTCTTCAGATTTTCAAGTAAGAGATGGGACACTGGAGAAATCAGAACAGTTTCCAGTTCTTCTGTGAGGTGGGAGTGGGGAGCAGGACAAACAACTAAGCTCTTGGAAGGTTAACTCGAACATTACCCTTGTGTCTATCGAAAACCTTTCAAATGTTTTATAATTTATTTTATCTTAGTTATGGAGAATATACATGTACAATCCAATGATGTTGATTGTACTCTTCAAATACTAGAATCATTAAACAACAGCAACAAAAAACCTTTGCTATTTCATTTCCAAGCATCTATTATTTGCTTTAAACTGCACGGACAGTATTACATAGCCGTAAGGAGAAATGAATTCTGATACACGCTATGATATAAAGAAACTCTGAAAACATTATGTTAATGAAGATGTCATACACAAAAGGGCAAATATGTAAGATGCCACTTACACGAAATTCTAAGAGTAGGTAAACACAAAGCGGGGACTTGTGGAGAAGTTAGAGCTTTAGGGAGTGTCTCTTTGGGGTGATGAAAAATTTTTGGAATCAGATCAGCGGTAATAATATGCAGATGACCAACCTTGCTTGCTGAAAGCAAGGAGGGCTCGAAACGCGTGCTGATAAAGATCAAAGGCTACAGCCTTCAGAATAGATTCTACCTCAACTCAGAGAAAACTTAGAAAAATTCTTAGGGGTGGATCAATAAGCAACATCTTGATAAAAGGAGAAGAGATTGAAGTTTTCAAAGATTTCATTGTACTTGAATTCACAATCAAAACACATAGAAGTAATGATTAGGAAATCAGGCGGTGGAGTGCATTGGGCACATGTGGTGCAAAAGACCTCTTTAACGTATTGAAAAGCAAAGATGTCACTGAGGACTGAGGGGCACCTGACCCCAACTACTGAAAACATTCTGCTAAACAGGGCTCCATCTGTCCAACAGTTTCCACGCACCTCATATGCTTGTCAAAGGTGGACAATGAACAAAGGCATCCAAAGAAGGGTGGATGACTTTGCGTGACGGTGTTGACGTAAGTATCCTACGGACTGCCAGGTAGACAGAGAAGTCTCTCTTGGAAGAAGTGCATCCAGAGCACATCTTAGGAGAGAGAATGGACAGACTTTGTCTCACATGCTTTGGACATGTTATCAGGAGGGACCAGTTCCTGGAAAAGGGCGCTGTGCTTTACCAAGCAGAAGTTCAGCAAGGAGAAAAAAGGAAAAACCAGGAGGAAGATCCTCCAGGAGCTGGACTGACACAGTGCCTGCAACAATGGCTCAAACATCACAATTGTGAGAAGGGAGCGTGACAGGACGATGTTGCTAGGAGTTCGAACTGACTGGACAGCACCCAACAACAATTGCACAACACGACAAACGCGGTTCTCACCTACGCGCGCACGCACACAGGCACGCATGCCCTGTCATAGGGTTGATTGTGACACATGGTGCCTGCTGTAGACAGAGGAGAACATCCCGGTGGGTTTCCAAGATGATACAACTTTCTCTGAAAGAAAACCTCATCTTTTTTCTAGTGAGGTTTCAAACTGCCCACTGGGGCTTAGCAGCTCAACAAACTGCCATCAAGGTCCCCTGGGAAATGTAATTAAGGTCCCGGAATGATCTATTTCAAAATGAAAAATGATTAAAATGTCATTTGGGGGTGGGGTCGTGTTTATATATCTCACCCTGGTGATACAGTGAGCCCAGTAGCCCTAGTCGAGGAGTGGACTACATGCTGGGCTAGTCACCTCAAATCAAGGTCAGCAGTTTGAAAACCCCAGCCACTCCTCAGAAGGAAGATGAAGCTTGCTGCTTCTGAAAGGATGGAGAGTTTCGGAAACCCACAGGGCCAGTTCTACGCTGTCCTGCAGGCTCGCCATGAGTTGGAATTGACTCGATGGTAGTGAGTTTGCTATGCCTTGTAATATAGTGGTACTGCAAGAGATGTTTTATAATTATACCCGCAGCTGTCATTAGTTGACAGACCCAGTTTGCAGAAGGGCCTCACTCAGCCCAGATCAGGAAAGGTGGCTCACCACTCGGTCCAATGGTACCGTGACAATATATATCAATTGCCCGGGAATTATATTTTAAAATATATTTGGATAAGGAGAAAATTCAATGCCAGAGTCAATTTGCGTCAGCGAAGCCTACGAAGTAATTGAAAGCCATGCCATGAAGCTGACTTTGAGTCACAGAGATCCCATGTGCGTCAGATTAGAACTGGGCCGACCTGTGGTTAGTCTGTGGTTCAGTGTCTTTTCCGAAACTGTCACTCTTTACAGGGTTAGAAAACCTGATCTTTGTTCCATGGGGCAGCTGGCGCTTTCTACCTGCTGGCCTTGTGGTGAACAGCCTAACACAACCACTGCACCACGAGGCCACCCGTGTATTACAAAGTACATAAGTAAAAATGCATATCCTCTAGTCCTAGGATATTAAGAGATTTTTAGAGATTCAAGAATTTTGGGTCAACTGTTTGGTAATCATCTGCTTGTAATTCTCTGGCATACTAATAAGACATATGGCTGCCGGGGATGGTGACTAGTGAGTTGACTTCCTGCACACCCAAAGTCAGTGCCATCCAGGCCTCTGTCATCCCGATGATCCGCTGCAAGTCTCACCCGTGTGGTACTTAGGGTTTTCACAGGATGATTTTCAGAAGTAGATTGTCAAGTCTTTCTCCTTCATGTAGCTTAGTCGGAAAGCTCTGCTAAAGCCTGTTTGACACCATAGCCACAATAGCAGATGGGGGACGGGGAAATGGATCGCCAGGAATCCAACTCAGGTCTCCAAGACAGAAGGCAAGAATGATCTCCCTGACCCACCAATACCCTCCTTTCAGTTCTATGAAGAGACCTTGCATGTGGCACGTTCTTCCCCACCCATTGTCGTCAGAGTGGATTCTGACTCAGAGTTACCCTGCCATCACGACAGGAGGAGCCCTGGGAGCTCAGTGATCAAGCTCTTGACTGCTAACCCAAAGGCGGATAGTTGAAGTCCAAGAGCTGTTCTGAAGGAGGAAGAGGGCAGTCTGCTTCCATAAGGATTATCACCTCAGAAACCTGACTGGACAGCTCCCCTTTGTCCTATGTGGCTGTGACTGGTTGGAATAGATGGACATGTTTGTTTTGGCTTTTGTTTTCTGAACCTTCACAAAAATAGACAGGTGAGATCTTTCTCCTGTAGAGAGTCTTGTGGCTTGGAATTCCATTAGCAGCCTCGCCACCAGAGTCCTGTCAGGACAGGTTTCAAATTACCCTCAAAGTTCCAGAACCAAACTCAATTCTAACTGACAAAGCACATCCCCACCACGCTACCAAGGATCCCGATTGCAAATTAGAATATGCTGTCATTTTCTTTAATAATTTTGCATCTTATTCATAAATGAGGTTGGTAGGTCGTTTTTCACTTCTGTGACATTTTTGAGATTCGTCGATATGGTTGTTGTGTTGCCACATAAAAAGAAAGGAAGTTCGGATACAGTGAAATGACAAGGGACTTCCTTGAATGTACGTGTGCAAAGTCATCTAGCCCTGGCCTTTGAGTACCTGCTTGCCACTGTATGTTGTTGTTAGTTGCAATAGAATTTGTTTCAACCCTAGAGAGATCTGAGGGGCCAGCCCCCATCCTAACTATGTGGAAAGTGACACACAACCCCCCCCCCCCGCCCTGAAGAATTTACTTCAGAGGACAGTACTGAAACTGTAGCTCAGGGAAAGGGGGGGGGGCATGTCTGATTAGAGCACCTGGGAGCAAGTGAAGGGGGAGGAAGAGAGAATGGAGCACATCCTGGCTCACCAAGCCTTGAGGACGATATCCCTACTCAGAGCAGCCACTGCACAGAGAGGACCATATGGCCAGTCCCACTATGAGATATTACATCTCTCACTGACCAAAACCCTACAGGAGACAGCAGTGGAGACACAGTGTGAGAATTGCACCTGATCTGTCCCCACCACACTAAGGGCATGCAACAGAACAGCAAGGGGAATAGAGCAAGGAAGTCCCAAGGGAATACCAAAAATAGACTTTGGGGCCAGTACATGGCACCCCATCAGATTCGACCAGAAAAGACTCCTAAAGGTCATCAAGCAGACCTTGAACTATTTGCAGGCTTTTTTGGGGTCATTGTTTGTTGTTGTTGTTTTCTTTTGTTGCTTTGCTTTGCTCTGCCTTGTTTTTATTTGCATGTTATGATCTCTACAGGTCTATCTAGATAAGATAGACTGGATAAACAATCTGAAGAAGAAAATAACAGGACAAACGATTCTGGGGGGACATGGAGGAGGGGGAGGGGGGGAAAAGGAATCGGGTGTTAACAAATTCAGGAACAAGAGAACAAGTGATCCAAAAATCAATGGTGAGGAGGGTATAGGAGGCCTGGTAGGGTTTGATCAAAAGCAATGTAACTGAGAGGAATTCCTGAAACCCAAATGGATGAAGGCTGGGCGTAATAGGGGGACAAGAGGAAAGGAAAAGGAAATAGAGGAGAGAGCTAGAAGGCCAATGGCAATTATAGAGTTCTAAATACAGGCATGTACATATGTAAATATATTTATGTGTGACAATGGGGAAATAGATCTATGTGTATATATTTAAAGGTTTAGTATTAAGGTAGCAGATGGACATTGGACCTCTACTCAAGTACTCACTCAATGCAAGAACACTTTGTTCTAATATCCTGGCATTCCATGATACTCACCTTCCTGAAGACAAAGTGGGTAAATAAGCAAATGTGGTGAAGAAAGCTGATGGTGCCTAGCTATCAAAAGATACAGATCTGGGGTCTTAAAGGCTTGAAGAGAAACAAGCGGCCATCTAGCTGAGATGCAACAAAGCCCACAGGGAAGAAGCACACCAATCTGTGTGATCACAAAGTGTCAATTGGATCAATCTTCAAAGAACAAAAAATCATATCATTGTAAATGAGGGGATGTACAGAGTGGAAACCCAAAGCCCATCTATAGGCAACTGGACATCCCCTTACAGAAGGGTCTTAGGGAGGAGATGAGCCAGTCAGGGTGCAGGATAGCAACAATGAAACGTAAAACTTTCCTCTAGTCCTTTATTGCTTTCTCCCTGCCACTCTCATGATCCCAATTCTACCTTCCACATCCACCTAGACCAGAGGATATACCTGGGTACAGATAAGAACTGGAAACACAGGGAATTCAGGACAGATAAACCTTTCAGGACCAAAAATGAAAGTAGTGATACCAGGAGGATAAGGGAAGGTGGGGGAGAAAGGGGAAACTGATCACAAGGGTCTACATATAGCCCTCTCCCTCGGAGATGGACAACAGAAAAGTGGGTGAAGAGACATGTCACACAGTGTACAACATGGTAAAATAATAATAATTTATAAATTATCAAGGATTCCTGATGGAGGGAGGGGGAGGAAGGGAGGAAGGGAAAAATGAGAAGCTGATACCAAGTGTGCTTGACACATGGATGGATGGATGGATGGATGGATAAGAGTTGTACAAGCCCCCACTAAAATGATTTTTTAAAAGAATTTCTTAACTTCCTTGACACATTGCATATAATATTTATGTGCTAAAATTTATTCTACATCACTCAACTCAAGTGGAGTGTACATATGTAAACTGACATTACTATGCGGCAAAGTATCTTGTGCTGTAAATCGTCTATAATTTCACCCTCAGCCTCACTTGTACTTGCTTTGCCAGTGTTATATTATAAAGGGATATGTTGCATTTCATTCTACCAACAGTAAATGTGGTGACTTTCAATTCTATGAATAAGTCTATATTTTCCAGTTATGCGTTTCAAAAATTAAAATGGCTATGAATGCTTATTAATAATAAGAAAATTTGCTCACTATATTTATTTTCATTTTTTCTTTTTAGTCAAGCTGTTTCTGTTAATAGCTGTGAGAGCCTTTGTGTGATATATATAAATATATATCATCCTTATTTGTGAGGTACTAATGGTTCAATGATGCACTGTACACTATATAAACATGTGTATATACATCTGCATTTATAATTTCACTTTTACTTAAAGACGTTTAGCACTTACACTTTATAGTAATTGTGCTGGTATAACAGTCACCAATAGTTTCATGTTTGCATTTATTTAATATTTATCAAGTCCTTATATGCCAAAGTTTCTCCATTTCTGAGTTGTGTATTTTGGCTTATATTTTTGGTTGGTTAGATTTTCCCATGACATAAGTTGTTCAGGGAGGAGTTGAGGGGAGCATGTCACCTGCTAAGAAAACAGACAAGTCTATTTTGGACAAAGAACAGCCAGAGTGTTCCATAGAGGCAAGGATGGCGAGACTTCTTACATACTTTGGACATGTTATCAGGAGAGGTCAATTCCTAGAAAAGGACATTATGCTTTGCAAAGTAGAGCATCAGCCAAAAAAAGAAGGTCCTCTACAAGGTGAATTGACATAGGGACTTCAACAATGGACTTTTCTGTTTATGCAAACATAAGAGCCATTGTGAAGATAGTACTGGACTGGGCGGGGGGGGGTGTGCTTTTGTATCTAGGGTCACTATGAGCCAGGACCCACTCGACTGCATCTCATCACATGCCTTTGCATGTCTCAGAACTTGGCTATTGTTATACATTAAACAACAGAGTCTCATCTCATAATTCCTTTATCATTGCTCCCCCTTCTTTTGGCCTCAAGTGGTGCTATGCAGTAGTCTGAACTCAACCTGGAATTTCCCCTCCTACCTTTCCTTTGTCTGCCTAGATGTTGGAAGGATTCTTTTTCTCTTCTTGAAGCTCAGTCATTTTGGCAGGAAATGTGCTAGATTAATTAAAGGATTAATTCAGAGATGCAATTCTCCTACAATTTCAGAAAACTTTACTTCTCCTACATCTTTAAATAACTGTTCTTTTTTCTACTGCTGGTAGAATAATTATCAATATTTTGTAACTAGGTTGCGTGTCTCCCACAATGACTAACGTCTCTATAATATTTTATTTTCTCCTTTTCTTCTTCTGTCTGTGTAATTTCCCCAAGTCTATCAAGCAGATCCCAGATGCAGTTTTTTATATAAGCAATATTGCTTCTGATGTTTCAAGGTGATCTTCTGTTTCTGCAATGAAATTCTTTTCTCACTCCCTCTGACTCCCTTTCAACCCCATAGTTTTCCTTGTTTTTGATACATATTTTATTTTAAATACTTAATGTGTGATTTCAGTGAAGTTTATAGAGCAGATTGGTTTTCCACTCAACAATTCATCTGCATTTTGTTTTGTGACCTTGATTACAATGTCATAGTACTCTTCCAACTTTCTGTGCTTACTATTTCTATTCATCCTTTCTTGCCTTTTGAGCTTCATCCTTAGGCAGATGCTAACATTTAGTCTCATCTGTGTGATTCTTGTAAGGTTTGGGTAAGTCTCTGGTGTTATTGCTGAGCATACTGGTCTGACTTCTGTTTGGCTAAATGTTCAGCCACATGGATCAGACTAGTTCAAGGCCAGAAGAGGGTTAACTATCAGGGGTTCTGCCAATCTCTACCAGACCAGTAAACTTTGTCATGCTATGATTTCGAGTTTTATTCCACATATTCTACCACTCTAACCAGGATCTTCTATTGTGATCCCATTCACAGGGATTAATAGTGGTAGCCGGGCACTATCTAGTTCTTCTAGTCTTAGGGTTACAGACCTGCAACTTGTGTGACCCATCAATCCTTTAGGCTAATTGTTCCCATGCACCTTCGGTTCACCGCACTCTTTTTTGTTCTGAACCCAGAGATACAAACACTTGCACCTTCGATGACCACTGACAAGATTTAAGACCACTGTTTTTATATAATCTTACACATAGTTCAAGTTTTCTTTTAAATGATACTGAGGTATAGTTCCTTTGTTTTATCAAATATTTTTATTTCTTATTTTTCTTCAAATGTGTCTTCAAATGCAGCCTTTTTTTGCTTTCTTCTTTCTATACTTCTTTCCTTCTGTCCTCTTTTTTTTTCTTGCATCTTTCCTCCATCTTTTTCTCTCTCCCTCCCTTCCACCTTTTAAACCTATGTAATCATTGCATTGATCACATAGCTTTCCTGTCCTTGATCATTCGTCATCTACCTCAGGTGTGGCAGTTACATAATTTCACATCTACTGGAAGATTGATTAAAGTGTAGGAGTGGGGTCTAACCTGTCAATCAGAACGCAACCCAATGGTACCTCCTTGTGGGCATGGCCTTCTCAGGAGGAGGGTCCTGGGAACTTCTCCCTCTCTGCCTTCACCTTCATTCTGGCCAGACACTATGAGACCTGCCAGAGCCCTGGAGATGGATATACCGCCACTGGATCCACAAGGCTTTACACCTGCCAGCAGGTGCTATTCCTGCATTTTGCGTCATTACTTGTGACGTTGTGAGTCTGATTTCACTAGACAAATTTTTCAGCGGCGAGGTGATGATGGTGTCTTCCAGTGGCTTGATTGATGTTTGCTTTCGGACCATAAGAATAGCACTGTCTCCTTACCAGCCATGACACTGGACATGGATCATTTCTGAGTGATTCTGTCAAAGCACTGAATATTTCCACTCAACATTCTTTTTCTTGGTCAGTCAGGACCCAAGGCACACATTTTGCAGCAACTCTTCCCATCCCAAAATTTCTGTTAAAATTCACTAAACTGAGCACCAAGATAGTCCAGATAACTTTTCCATCTCTATAATGGGTCAATCGTCAGTCTTTGAGCACAAGTACATGAGTTTTGTTGACATTTTCAAACATTTGGGAAGTTGACAGATGTCCAGAATGAGGTCTGCTATCTTGACATTTCATCTTTTTTTTTTCAAATGAGAAACACTTGAGTTTTTCCATTGCGCTGCCCTTGTAAGTGGTGTTCAGCATCACAACAGTTTCTGTGGCATTTTTCCCTAGCAGGAAACAACATTTCACAGCCGCACGCTATTGTCTTAAATTGGCCATCCCCCCAAAACGAGGTTGAACGAAACTACTCTGATGAAAAACATCACTGTATACTCCCACAAAAACAAAAAACATCACTGTGACCAGAGAGAACTTTTTCAGGTTAGAACCACTAACTTACAGCGAGTTGCTGGATGCTCACAGAGCGGAAAAATACAGTCTATGAAGGCTCGGTCCAGAGGAACTTTCCCCCATTTTTGGAGGGGTATCCCTTGTGCATTCTGGTCTGTTTCTTGGGGGGGGGCTACCTGCTTGTGTTCCCCAGTCCTCTGACTCTGGGCTTTCAACGGTACAACCCCCTAGGCTTCACTGCATCATTGAGCACTCCAAATTGTTTGCATTCAGAAGCATCACCGATGTCCTCCTGGAGAACACCACAGCACGTGTGGGCATGTTTCCAGCTTCTGCTGTCCACGGAAAGCAGCACTAGCCTGAGGACTCCTGGGCTCAGGGTCCCATCTGCCTGCTGTGCCACCTCCCTCCTTGATGAAAAGCATTGCCTCTCAGCACTCCATCTGTCCTTGGAGCCTGGCCTCAGCCATGGTCACACAGGTGCTACCAGGCATGGCTTAACCTGGCGTGTCCTTCACCTGACAGTCTGGATTCCACCACCCCTTTTCTTCTTGTGGGGTACTCTAAATATTTAGGCTAGCCAGCTTTCTCTGCTAGCACTTGGTGCAAACTTTTATGACACGTTTGGAAAATCAGTCACAGGTAGCTCCTCATAGGAACTCTACCCTCTGAGTTCTGGATAATTCCTATTTATGCCATGCACACTTACTCCGGCAGACGGTGCACTAGCGGGAAGTAGGCGGTGGAAGGTCCACATCATGTGACCACCCAATCAGCCCAGAGGGGGATGTGATGTCCTAGCACCTTCTTCCAGTAAGGAAGGATTGGGCCTGCTAGTCGTCACTTATTTTTGTCTCCTCGCTCCCTGTTTGGAGGCTGGACAGTCAGCCCTCATTCATGCAACAAGGTATCAGGGCAAGTTCACCAAGCTCTCTGTGCACAGCGGTCATTCAAAGCAGTGATCCTACCAGGTGAATAAGAAATCCATTCCCACCTGCCTGTCAAGAGCACCTAGGCTACAGGGTAGAATCGTTCTTCATTCTTCTTCTACCTACAGCAGCAAGGAGTGTGGGTTCTAGTCCTTTGTCTGTGATGGAAAAGGTGGTGATTCCCAAAAGGGGACAAAAGGCAGGGACCTGAACTCTGATGGCTGGAGTTTATCTTTGTTTTGGCTCACCTCACCTTCTCATCCTTCTTGAAAGAATGGATTTAAATCTTATTTTCTGATGTTCATTCAAGTAAGAGAAAGTTCCAGAGATGCTGCCTTGAAGTGCAGGGCAAGTGAAGCACTAGCATTTCTCCCCTAGACTTCATTTCAACACGCCACAGGTCCACCTTTCACCTGTACTTGGAATCTGATTCATTGCATGATCACTCTTTACATTTTAATACAATGTGGCAACTTTCTTTGGATGAGCTGAAAGTGCTGTATAGCTATTATCTTATCCACCCTCACCTAGGAGGGCATGGCATCAATTATTATCTTGATTTTACAGAGGGGCTATGATAGAAGGAAGTGAAGGGATTTGAGCAATGGTGCATGTGGAGTCAGATACAACAGTAAGGGAAACGGGTTTCACCAGTGAAGGTTTGTTGCTCTGCCATAAATGACTTCCCTCTTTTTTGGGGGGGAGGGCATCACTGCCCTGGTGGTGGGAGGAGGCCCTGCCTTGCTCCTGGAGAGCTGCTGCTGGATTTGGATCTCTAACCCAGTGGGCTGCAGTCCCGTGCACAACCACTATGCCACCGGGGCTCAGCCCTATGACTTCCCTCTTTATCAGAAAGCATGGCGTGAATTTGGCCGCACGAGGAGTCTGATATTTTGCTAACAGAATTGGTTAATACATTGTGAGAGGAAAGTGGAGGTGAGATAATTCAGATCATCCAGCATGATACAAGTGGTGCAATGGACCTCTTCGGACAGTGCCTATACATCTCATATTACCTGGTGCAATGCTCGCTAAATTGCTGGAGCAGTCCAAGACACATTCGACTTGAATCATCTGTACCCCACTCCTTGCTGCTGTGTCAATTCAAATTCATAGAGACTCTGTAAGGAGAGAGTCCACCTGCCCCCTAGGGCTTTCAGTACTGTACATCTTTATGGAAGCAGACTGCTCTCGTTTTCTGTCACAGAGAAGACGGGGGGTTCAAACGGCTGGCTTTTGGCTTAGCAGTCCAGTGCTTCACCAGGGGTTCTTCACTGGGAACACCCTCCTTTGACTCCCATCGAGTCCCTTTCAATTCATAGCCACCCTTTAGGACAGAGTAGAGTTGCCCTTCTGAAACTGTAACTCTCTACAGGAGGAGAATGCCTCATCTTTCTCCTGAGGTGCAACTTGTGGCTTCAAACTGCTGATCTTGAGGTGTGCTGCACAATGTGTAGCCCATTATGCCACCAATGCGACTGTGTTCCCTTCAAACAGAGTAGGTGCTAAAGCAGGGGTGCTCACGCTTTTTCAGCATGTGAGCTACTTATAAAATGATCAAGACAAAATGATCTACCAATTTTAAAAATGCAAAACATAGGGGGCTGAGCCCCAATGGCGTAGTGGTTGCACGCAGGATTGCGGTCCAGTGGGATGGAGGTTCGATTCCAGCTCCACGGAGCAAAGGCTGGGCCTCCTACTCTCACCACCTGAGGGCAGTGATGCCCCCCCTCCAAAAATGCAAAACATGTTTTTATTTATTTGCTACATTTATTCATAAATGCATAGAGAATTCTTTGTATGCACAATGCATGTTGATGTACCTTGCATAGCTGCATGAGTCCATATCGCACAACACAACACAATGAACTAGGTACATTTTTTGCCACGACCTGAATGGACTCTGCTGGCTTGCACTGAATGGAGTGAGCCAGGGATGCAGAGACAGAAGCTGCTGACAGCCAGCCTCAAGCACACTTCCAAATATCCATTAGTCATGGGGGAACGGTACTTGGACTTCATGTTCTTTATGTGGTCAAAGGCTGACTCAATAAATAAGTAGAGCCAAATAATGTAGTCAAGGAGATAACACATTTTCTCATGCTTGGTTGCTTTTCCTCTGCGAGTAAGTGCCAGAACTGTTCATGTGCTCTAGACTTCAGCTGAATGTCAGCTTGGAGTGTCAAAATCTTCCATTCCATATGAAAATGATATTTTTGTCTTCTTACCTGGTCCAGCTCCTCCACTTATTTTCATACCCTTTCTTATGTTTAAGAGAAAAAAAAGCAAAGGTCTAAAAATTGGCAATAACTTAGCTTGTCAGTTTTGCAGCACTTAACGCAATTGTTTGCACATGCGTTTGACACCTAGGATTGCATCTGATTGGCTGCACTGTATATCAATTTAGTGACGGGATTGATGATAGGCCGGCATCTATTTTTTTAATTCTATGCGATCTACCCACCTTACACTTGCAGTCCACTAGTAGGTCACAATCGACCTATTAAGCACCCCTGTGCTAAAGAAATATTTCTTGAGGAAGAGATGGGTGAAGAAAAAAGAGGAAGATTCGATCTAGTCCCCATCTTGAAGAAGCTTACAATTTGGAGATGAGAAGAGGAAACAGAAAAACTCCAAGACTGGAAAACAAATGATTGAGAATGTTTTGCATTTTTGCAAAGAATGTTTGCAACTAAAGGGAAGGAATAAAGCTTCCTAGCCCAAGGCCATCTTAGGAACCTTGTAAGACCAAGGGCTCAAGTGGGAAAAAAATGTTTTGGAAAGCATGATAGCAACATATGTACAAATGTGTTTGATACAATTGATGTCTGGATTGTTAAGAACTGTAAGAGCCCCCAATCAAATGATTTATTTTAAAAAAGGAAGGGAAGAAGGGAAAGAGGGAGAGGGAGAGGAAGAGGGGGAGAGAGGGAGAGGGAGGGACAGAGGGGGTGATAGAGACCTTCTTGTAAGAGATGGTATCCGAATGAGACTTGGGGAGAGGAGAGAGAGCGTCTGGACAAGAAGATTCTCAGAAAGAAGTGGTATTTGGGGAATTTTAAGGGTCAGGGTGAAGCTGGTAGCACAGGATATTCAAAAGAAGCACTGCCCTCAAGACTTGTGTGTTTGTTTGTTTTTGAAGAAGTCAATTTTGTGAGATTGGAGAGAGAGATTGCTCCCTTCCCTGGGCATTTGTGGACTGTCCGTGAGCTGTCAGAAGATGAAGAGGCAAGAATCAAAGCCAACTCCTGGCGTCTGGAGACTGGGAAGGTAGGGCTGTCAAGAAGCAAAGTGTATGTTTTGGGCATTGTTGATTTTTTAAGTACATCCTAACTTCAGAGCACTCGTCTCCGCAGATATGGATGGGACTGGCATAGATGACATTCTCTGCTAAGAGTGTTCACCTCTCTCTCTCTCTCTCTTTTTATCTATCATTTTATTGGAGACTCATACAACTCATCACAATCCATACAGATGTCCATTGTATGCTGAGCACATTTGTACATTTTTTGCCATCATCATTGTCAAAACAATTTCTTTCTACTTAAGACCTTGGTATTAGCTCCTCATTCACCCCCCCTCCCCACCCCCTCTATAAGGAATCTTTGATAATTTATAAATTGTTGTTATTTTGTCATATCGTACACTGTCCGATGTCTCTCTCCCTTCACCCACTTACTTCCCTGTTGTCTGTATACCAGGGAGGAAGTTATATGCAGATCTTTATAATCAGTTCCCCCTTTTACCCTACCTTCCCTCCACCTTCTTGGTATTCCCACTCTCACCACTGGTCCTGAAGGGATCATCTGTCCTGGATTTCCCATGTTTCCCATTCCTATCTGTACCAGTTTAAATCCTCTGGTCTAGCCAGATTTGTAAGATAGAATTGGGATCATGATAGTGGGGAAGGAGGAAGCATTGAAGAACTAGAGGAAAGCTGTATGCTTCATCATTGTTACACTGCTCCCTAACTGGTTCATCTCCTCCCTGGGACCCCTCTGTAAGGGGAAGTCCATTACTTATAGATGGGCTTTGGGTCCCCAACCTGTACTCCCTCTCATTTGCAATAATATAATTTCTGGTTCTTTGATATCTGATACCTGATCCCTTTGACACCTTGTGATTATATATCACCTCTCTCTCAATGGTGAGATTGAACTTGTGCTTGTGAGCACAGAGACTTTTCTGGTTATCTCTGAAAAGGCAATCTTCCCACTAGTCTTGAACTTTTGACTCAGTTTTAGTGACATATATTATTATTATTGATATTTTGTTCAGTTATAATTAAGTACATTTTAAAAAATATTTCCTCCCTATCTTTACTTGGCATTTATCCTTTATCATCGTCTCCAACTGGCACAGAAATCTTTAATAACCTTCTTCTTCTGATTTGGATTGAACAATTAGACTTCTCCATTTTTAAAAGAGCTATCTATGGCTGCCTTGGAGGGGCCCTGGTGGTGTAGGGGTTCCATACTGGACTGTGAACCACAAGGTCAGTAGTTTGGAACCAGCAGCCACTTCCCAGGAGAAAGATGAGGCTTTCTACTCCTGTGAAAAGTTATACCTTCAGAGATCCGCAGGCAAAGTCCTACCCTGGCCCCTAGGGTCACTGTGAGTCGGTATCGATTCCATGGCAGGAAGTTGGTTTTGTAATTGATGCCTTACGGAATTTTCAACATCTCCAGGTATAAAAAGCCTTGGGCACTATCAGTTCTTTGCCTCTGTCTATCAGGGAGGACAAGCGAAACCCCAGAAGCTTAAATCTCCAACGAAGTAGAAGTAAAATTCTGTCATCAAGTTGATGCTGGGTTATAGTGACCCAACAGGACAGGGTGAAACTGCCCCTGTGGGGTTCTAAGACTGCAGCTCTTTAGACAACCAAGTAAGAAAAACAGAGCAAACAAACAAAAGGCCAGTAACCGAAACAACCCAAACCCCACTCAACATTGGAAGAAATCCCTCCCAGTTCAGTAGGAGATGTTCAGTTCCTAGAAGAAGACTGCTTCTGGTTTCTGGTGCGGGAGCCATACCAGCCCCAAAGTTTGGAGACACTTTGTCTTGGCTCTGACACTCCAACAGAGAGGTGACATTGGAAGGTTAATGCACACGCTAGAGAAAGCAAAGGAGCCCATGGGGTGGAGTCGATTAAACACTGGTCAGCAGCTTGAAGCCACCAGACCCTCCATGGGAAGAGAAAGACAAAGCTTTCTGTTCCCGGAAAGAGTTGCTGTCTTGGAAACCCACGTTTGAAGTTCAACCCTTGATGACAGTGAGTTCAGAAGGTGAAGGCGAAGGTCAGTAGATCAGACCCAGTGACGATTTAGGGGGAAACCACCTGAGCGAGAAACTCAATGCCTCCCTTTTCTGGGTCTACCCCAAGGACGGAGCTGTAAGCAGGACCGGTATTTAGAAGGGTGACTTGCAGAATTTCTGAAGTTCATCTCCCCGCACCCCCTGTCCCCCATGTATTACCTTTCTGTCTAAGGAAAAGAAGGGCTGCCTGAGAATGAGGTTCATATCAAATTCCCATTTTTTTCTTCTCTTTGAATGTACTCAGTTTAATTTGGGCACATGCATTATCAAACATCTGTTTTAATTACAGCCATTGTTAAGGTAGTTAATCAGTTGTCGTCTCTCACCAGCCAAAATCCTATATTGCTGAATTCTCATACAATCAAAGATACAATAAATAGAATAGGAATTCTTGTATATCAGCATGAAAAAAAATGCATACAACTTCTTTGCTCACTGATGCAACCAAAACACCCAGGAGTTATTATAATGTGCATTCCCCTGACACACACTTTTATTTCATGCAAATGACTGTGATTAAGATTCAAATACTTTTTTTTCCATTTTCACACATTACTTAATCAATGTGAAGTACTGTGTAAAAATTGCATCTCTTCATAACAGTGATTTTGACCAAGTCAAGTGTTGCTCCTAGAATTATAATCCAGACTTGTGATTCAATTATCATGTAGCGACTTTCTAAATTCAAATTAAGTTCGCTCCTCCTCCTTCTTCCAGGACTGTAAACTTAACATCAGTATGGATCATTTGTAAGGTACTATCAAAAGACTTTTACATTGCAGGGAAATATACAATGTATTGTCTGACATTTCCCTGTCCTTGCAAAAAAAAAATAGAGAGATATATATACATATATTCCAATCAATGGAAGCTGGCCATTAAAATGTATGAAAATTCACGAAGTACAGTAGGTTTTTTCCCCCCATTTATGTTTACACTGACCTTTATCCTGAATAATACTGACACTCCCCAGAATACTTACCTATTTCACTTTATTTGGAACCATTGCACAAACTACCATTTCAAATGTCTAAAAAGGAATCCATGGAATACTCCCAAGTTTTGCATCTGTGTTCAGTGATTTAACTGTTAGACATTGAAAAGCACATTCTTATAGGAATCCACAGGAATGCATAAGCTGAAGCAGGAGTCCAGAGACCCATGAACGACCCTCATACAACTATAAAACACTGATCTCTGCACCCAGGCCAGGCTGAGTCTCGCTTTTTTCCTTTTCATTTCTTGTTATTGTCTGTGGCGATCTCTTTCTTGCTTATCTTGCATTTCATTTATGTCTGGGAAAAATTAGATTTTTCCAGTGACTGAGAACAAGTCTTCAGAACTGGCAGGTTTGGGTTCCCATAATACCATCCCACCCATTCTCTTAAAACATGTTCCATAATCTGAATTTCTTTAGCCCCTGAATGAAAAATTACATCCATTTAAAAATTATTTTCCTTCTTTCAACACTCACCCCAAAGATGCTTCCTTTTGTGTCCGCTTGTAACCAGCAGAGGAAACCATTCACCTCTCAGTCTCCATGATGTAATATAACATCATGAGGTAAGTTAAGTAAAAAAGTGTGCCCACAAAATCATGGAAATCTTTATTGAATAAAAGTACCCAAAGGTGAAGCTGTTGCTCTTCAACACGTCCTTTATCTAGGTCTGTGCCCTTCTCAAGGTGGAGTGTCCATCTCTCCAACCTTTCCCTGAGGAATTCTGTGCTCCTTGATCCACATGCTGTCCAAATGACAGCTTAGACATTCTCACCAGACTTAAATTGTATTCATGAAAAATGTCTGCTTAATTTGGGGAACAAAAAGAAGTCTGAAACACAAGGTCGGAGTTGTAGGTGGATAGGGTCAGGTTTTCCACTGCAGTTTTTGCAGAACTCCTGTGATGGAAAAACTGTCCTCTGGGCACCTTTTCCTCACTGTGTTAGTTTACGCAGACCAGAGAAACAAATCCATAGGCATGCATATGTGTATAAGAAAGAGCTTTATATCCAAGAGCAATTGAATATTGAGAACACATCCCAGCCCAGTCCAGATCAAGTCCATAAGTCTGGTTTTAGCCCATATGTCCAATACCAATCTATAAAGGCCTCTTCAGACTCACAACCCATGCAATGAAGTCGAATGCAGAAAGATCACACAGGCCAGTGGGTGGAATTTAAAAAAAATTTTTTTTTCTTTGTGGGCATCACTGCTCTCCGGTGGTGGGAGTAGGAGGCCCAGCCCCATTGCTGGAATTGAACCTCCATCCCAGTGGGCCACAGTCCCGCACACAACCACTACGCCCCTGGGGCTCAGCCCTAGTGCATGGAATTTTATGTGGATCCAGTGGCAGTGTAAGCATCTCATCTCCATGTAGCACAGCTCTGGCTCCATCAGCCTCTTTCCATGTATCTTCTCCACAGGGAGTGAACAAAGACAGAGAGTGTCTCCCCCCATTCAAGGAAGAAATCTGGGAGTTTCCAGAATCCTCAGGGGAAGACTATACCCAACAGAGAGGTCTCATTGGCTATATCCTGATCGACAGTCAAAACTTCACCTTTACCCTCTTAATTCTCAAATTGACACCAGATTGTGTAACCACCACACTCATCAGTGTAGTTTTCAATTAAATGAAAACCAACAGCATCTTCTTCCTAATAAATCCATGACCATCCTGTGTCCTTTGAGAAAAAAAAATCTATCAAGAGCACGCATTTGGGATCTCCAAATCAGTAGCCAAAACCTTCTGAAAGGAGCCCTGTTGGTGCAGTGTCTATGCGCTGGGCTGCTTACTGCAAAGGCAGCTGTTCAAAACCACTCGCTGCTCTATGGGAGACACGGATCTTCGGAAATAAAGAGTTACAGATTCAGAAACTCACAGGGGCACAGAACCTACCCTTCAAGGGTCACTAAGCATGGTATCATCGACTCCACAGCAGGGAGTTGGATTATGAGTTTGTAAACTTTTGGAAACCTTCTGAGCTCACCTCTGGGCCCTGCACTAACCACTCTCAGTAGCTCTTCTCTGAAGCCACCATTTTAATGGGACATTTTGTTGAGGACACCCTAGTGAGACACTGTTAAGTGTGTTAGAAAATCCATTTCTATCCATTCACTGGTCATGAGAAAGACATGTTTAAACTCATTTTGTTTGGAAGAGCCATGCCTGAGTCAACAGAGATCAGAGCTGGGTCTGTCCTGGATTTCCAAGCTCTCAACTATACCAGGGTCCATGCTCTGGTCTAGCCAGATTTGTAAGGTAGAATTGGGATCATGATCGTGAGGGAGGATGGAGAGGAAGCATTTAAGAACTAGGAGAAAGTTATATGTTTCATCATTGCAGGGTGCTACACTGTACCCTGACTGGCTCGTCTCTTCCTTGTGACCCTTCTGTAAGGGGACGTCCAACTGTTCACAGATAGGCCGTGCATCTTCCCTTCATGCCCCCTCCCCCGTTCACATTGATGTGATTCTGGCTGGGTCTTAATGTCTAAACTCGTAAATAGAATTGTTGTAACGGTGAAGCTGCATCTCTCAGGTGCCCTGATGGTGGGAACATACCTATATTCTATGGAATTCAGTGGAATGGACAGGGATTCCAAATTCTTTACCCTTACTGCTGGAAGTCAGAGAGTTTGGAATTTGGAATGTTTCAGATTTTGAAGACAATATGTTGCATAGACTGCTTATTATGGGATATTCCCTGTGGAATTTTGGGCAGCACATAAAATCCACCTCCTGAAAAATATGATATTCACTCGAAGTGGGACAAATAAGGACCCTGTTTGTTCAGGTCAGGATTTACTTTCCAGGATTGACTTTCATATGGGTTTTTGCTGGTAATTTAGGAAAACACTTTGGATTATCAGAGCTTGCTGCAAGTCAGATTTATGTGACATATGGTAGCTTCCAGAAAATAGTAGAAAGAGCTGACAAATAATCCTAACTTTCCCCTATTCCTTTTTTTTAATCAAATTTGTTAGAATGTGACTCTTCTTTAGATTATGAGGATCATGGTTATAGAAACAATCTCACCCAACCCAATGTGTTATTTTCTCCAAAAAATTATTTTTACACTTTGTTATGTTTTGCCAAAGAGCTTAATATGGAGCACACACAATATGCAACATATTATTCTAAGTATCTCGTTTGTCTATTTTTTCAGAGGAGAAAACAAAGGTATAGAGAAAGTTTAAGCAATTTGTGCAAGGCCCTCATTCAATAAATTGCAAAATCAAGATTTGAAACTGAGAACTTTAATGTCATAATACAGTGTTTGTCTACTGTACTATTTCTGCCTCTTGTCCATGAGACCAGTAGTCATTGCCTTATATAAAATAATGAATATTTGTTATTGGCATTTGAGTCAAGTTGCATGTTCCCCTGAAATTCTCGAATTGCATGATTTAGATTTCTGGTTGGAACATTGTGCTTTTCCCCCTGCTTCATGTTACTTTCACAAGTTCTGCTTTACTGCTAACCAGACTTCTAACCATATCCACAGTGGGCAGTCCCTAAAGAGATTGGCCAAGTTAGAAGCCAGGTGCTTTCAATAATCCCACCAGCATTTATGGCCATAACTTCATCATACTGTAAATCATCTTGCCAGAGTGACTTATTTTATGGCCAGCCCAAACAAAAAATGAATGTCAAACTTTGAAAATCAATGACTGTAGCAGCGAGGCCACAACCGTGTCTCACTTGAGTTGGCCCCCTTCTATTTACTGTTAACACCAGAGGACCTGAAGAAGCCAGAGTCTAATAGCAAAGTGATCCAGCCCAATATGAGAGGACTCTAGAGGTTGTCAGTGTGAAAGCATATCTGCAAAATCATTGTTATTACGTGGTTGCCATAATGATCTTCGGAAATAGGACAACATATGTAAGTAGTTAATGAGAGGGAAGGGCTGTGCTAATGGAATTGAATTTAACTCCAGAGCAACGATATATCACCAAACTCTTCTCGGCTTCATGATTCTGGCCTCAACCCATTAGGGTTCATGGATCTCAGATATTATCATGGCTACTACAGTAAACTAGTAATGCTTGTTAAATATAGTGAAGACTATTGTTAGCTTGTTCTTCTTGCTTTTGTTTTTGTTTTGTTTTGGGGGCCTCACTGCCCTCTGGTGGTGGGAGTAGGAGGCCCAGCCTTGCTGCTGGATTTGAACTTCCAACCCAGTCCCGCGCACAACCACTACTCCACGGGGGCTCAGTCCCTCTTCTTGCTTTTATGCTTGATAATTTCCTAATAATTAAAAGAGAGAAAAATCCAACCAAATGATAACTTTAAAAATAAACATCCCAAATGTAGAATGAAAAAAGAAAACAAATTAAGAAAAGACAAGATTTCCTGGCCTGACAGAGACTAGGACAGCCTTGGAGTCTGTGGTCCATAGAGATACTTCAGTCCTGGTAGTGAACCCACTCCCATGGATGTCTTTCATCCAACCAGTAGGAAATCCTATACAGGGGACGATACCACCATGGAGGAATGGACTCAATAGAGCCCTCCTTACAAGGCCCAAAAGGATGACTTCAATCCAAACCAGAGCTCAGGAGTCAGGACAGTGGAAAAAAAGAATGAGTGTAAACAGGGACTCTAGGGAGGAAGGGAAAAATCTCAGAGGGCTGCTTGAGAAGACAGAGTAAAATATTATAGTGAATTGTGCAAAAGTCTAGAGCTAGAAACTCAAAAAGGGAGAACACATTCAGCATTATCTTAAACTGAAAGAACTAAAAAAAAAAAAAAAAAAAAGTCAAGTCCCAAGTTGCAATATTGAAAGATTCTATGGGCAAAATACTGAACAATGCAGCAAACACCAAAAAATGATGGAAAGACTGCACAGTGATTGTAGCAAAAAGAACTAGTTAACACTCCTTCAATATTGGATATGCTGAGTATGGTCTCCCTTTCATTTCTTAGTTCTAAGTCTTTGCACATTTCATGCTAATATTTGGCTGTCTTCTCAAACTGCCCTTTGAAATGTTCTATTTAGCACCTTAATCTTTTTTTCCATTTGCTTTAGAGAGTCTGCAATTAAGTGCAAGATTCAGGGTCTCGTCTTACACATACCTTGGTCTTTACTTGCTTTCCTAGCTTTTCAAGGACTTTTTGTTTAATTCATGAAATGATGGCCATGTGTCCTTCCTCAGCTCATCAGCTCTTCTCTCATTAGTATTTAATGGGTCAAATATATTCTTCAGATGTTCTTGAAATTCAGGTGGGAAAGACTCAAGGGCGTATTTCTGCTCTGGGGAACTTGTTAGAATTTTCCTCACCATTTTCCTGAACTTACACATGGTTCATTCCACTGTCAGCTTCTGCTCTAGTCTTAGCTGCTATTATTGAGTTTCTGCATCACTGTGTCTGCCAACAGAGATACACCATTTGATTTCTTCGTGTTCCGTTTGGGGAAGTCCACCCCTTGTCTGTTAGTATCTCAAGTTTGGGGGACTGGTGTATTGCTGTGATGCTGGAAGCTAGGCCACTGGTATTTCAAATGCTGTCGGGATCATCCAAAGTGGACAGGTTTCCCAGGAACTTCCAGACAAACAGCAGACAATGAAGGGGGACATGGCTCCCCACTTCAGAGGAAGAAGACACGGAGTCCTTCTGCAGAGCTTCAGAGCATTTTCAAATACTGAAAGCTTCAACAAAAGAAGTAAGACATTGTTAGAGATACTGCTGGCAGATGGGTCCCTCAGGTCCAAGGGCACTTGAAATGTGACCGAAGACATGATTTCTTGGAGGGGAGTTGACTGTGGTCATCTGAGTTGAGTAACGTCTGTGGGAGTGCAGCCTTCAGGATCTTCATTTGCTGATGGGGGACTAGGTAAAAAGAAATAGTTGCAAAAATCCTCCAATGATTAGAACTTGGAATGTGCCAAGTGTCATTTTGGAAAATTGAAGGTCAAAACTTAAATGGAGCACATGAAGATTCATATCCTAGGTATTAGTGAACTGAAATTGACGGGTATTGCCCACTTTGAATCAGAAAATCCTATAATTTACTTTGTCAGGGATAACACTGCCATAAGGAATGGAGTGGCATTTATTGTCAGAAAGGGTCTTGTCAAATCCATCATGAGGTATCGTTCTATCTGTTATAGGGTATATCTGTCAGCATTAATGGAAATCCAACCAATCTGTTACTCAACTGTATGTACCAACCACAAGAGCAAATGATGAAATAATTGAAGAATCCTATCAATGACTTCAGTTGGAAATTGATCAAACATGCAATCAAGATGCATTGATAGTTATTGGTGACTGAAATGCAAAAGTTGGGGGGCAAAAAGAAGAAGAAAGAAAGAACGGTAGTTGAAAAATATGGACGTGGTGATAAAAATGAAGCTGGAGATTCCATGACAGGATTTTTCCAAATCAAGGACTCATGCCAAGCACTAAAGGCAACTATCCACATAGACTTCCCAAGATGGAGCACCCAGCAATCAAACTGACTACACCCGTGGGAAGATGAGACGAGTCCTGATGGCATGGTGGTTTCGTGTTGGACTGCAGTCCTCGTGATTGACAGTTTGAAACCACCAGCAGCTCCTCAGAGAAAAACTCGTATTCCATCAAGAGTTACAGTCTCAGGAACCCACAGATCCGCCTTGACTCCAGGGCAAGGCATTTGTGCGATTTGGTGGGAAGACCTGATGGAGACGCTTAGGATCAACAGCTTTATCACAACCGTACCCACAGCGATTGGGTAGATTCTGACTTTCAAGAGCATTTTCTGAAAATACTGCCTTGTTACCTTGTTACTTTTTATATCGAGTGGACAAATGGACAGATAGTAACAACCCCTACAAAGGTCTGAGAAATTTAAAGAAGTATGGTAACTCGTCGAATTTTATTAACTTTTTCCCCTCCCCCAAATGGGTAAGTGAAAGGAACTTAAAACTCTTTTCACAGTCTCAATGGCACGCTTTTCAATCCATGCATGAAGCCCAGCGCTTTTCCCCTGCCAAGGGATGGGGCTCTATGAAGTAGATTGCTGTTGTTGCTGTAGTTGTTGGCCGGGTGGATCATGACTCACGTCCCCCGTGTATCGGCATGGAACTGCTCCAGAGGGTGTACAAGACCTCTCGCAAATAGATCGCCAGGCCTGTCCTCTAACGTGTCTCTAGTGGGTTCCGACCCACCCAGGGACTCCGTTACTGAGTGTAGGCCTGTGTTCATCCAATCAGGAAACTAGGTGGGACGTCCACCGTGAGCTGGATGCTGCATTGGGTGGTGGGGACTTCTTGGTGAGCAAGGCCAGCTCTGTCTCTCATGCTTTCTGTCTCTCATGGCCTTTCTTTTCCAGTTTTGCAAGCTGACAACCAACAAGCCAGTAGGGATCACATGATGATCGATACTGTCAAGAAAATAAAACAAGGTGATGCAATAGAGAGCATCACGGTTTTGTATCTGATGTGTTGAAAGCCCCCACGGACTCTAAACTTATGTGTCATCTTCAGAAGCAAATTCTACTGTATTATTGGAGCCACCTAAAAGCAATGGGGAAAAAAAACCTCTTGGATTACTGAAAAGAAATCTGCACTCAGCCCAACTCATAAAGTATAATCAATGTGACTGTAGAAATGGTGGAAAAAGTATAATCTTTGGCTGCATATATCTTCAACAAGCTCAAATAATTTAAGAGTGATGTTTGAGACCTACTACCTCCAGGTGTTCCTGCCTTCTGCCACTTCTCTGGCTTTATTCAATGACTTCGTTCATAAACGTGGGGAGTGGAAATGTGGTCACGGCTCCAATAACTCACATTATGTCCTCGCATTTAAAGGAGAGACACCTGGAGAAGACACCAGGTTGCTGCGGTGCTGCAAACCAATCCCCAGTTTTACACGAATAAAGGAGAACTCAGAAAATATTTCAAGAGGAGAAGTTGTAAATATGTCAGACGGCTTTACATAAGGCCTATAATTGTCTACTCAAGCCCAGTCAAGATTCTGAGCTATGCTAGTTCATGCTTCCCTTGACTCCTCTCCACTGCATGCAGACAGTGATGTTTCTCAAGTTTCACCTTCCCTCCAAGGGCAAACACCGACTTGCAGAGAGCAATTGTGTGAACAGGGGAGGAAGGTAATATTCAGAATGACTTTGCCCGTCTCCACAAGAAATACAACAAACCAGTGCCTGTCTTTCTCATAAAGTTCACCATCTGATGAAGTCCATTTCTCAGCTCTATGTCTGCTCAAAAGGAAAAGGAAAATATAGGTCTGACAAGATATCGCTGACTTTCCTTGGACAGAATGTTCACCTTAGTGATCAGTCATCATACTGCTAGTCCACATGATGAGAACTAAACCAGTTTGGCCGTGCTGAAGAGAGAACTGCCAATTCTCTTCCATTCCCTTATCTTGACTGTAAAACCATAATCATTTTCAAAGCTTCTGGATTATCCTGCTTCCTGTCCATACACTCCCCACAATGTTTCTTCTTTAACGTCTACTTACAACCTTGAAAACAGCCTGCAATGCTGAGCAGTTTATACCAGAAGTGCTAGGGAATAGGATTTTCAAAAACCCTCTTCCTCGAGTGACTCCTGAGCTGGAGTGAAGTGATTTTAAAGGGGTCACAGCGGCTTTTAAACAGAGGTGAGGGTTAATGTTTATTCGTAAGGTTTAGCTGCCATGGCATTTCATTCTACAGTAGACTTTAGAGAAGCTGACTGCGGAAGCCAATTTCAGTGTACTGTTTTCATTTCATTTCTACAGTTTTCTTAGATTTCAGAGAGGTTAATTGTGCAAATCAATTTCTTGGACTTAGAAAATTGTAATGCGGGAACCACTGAGATTCATAGTACTGTCACCACTGGAAAGAATAATAGTATTAAAAATAAAGATCAATCTGAAGGGTGTAGCTCCCGGTCACTTTGACAGAGAACAATGAGGCTTGTGGCCTCTGTAGATTCTGTGAAGCCTCACTGTGAGTTGGAACGGAGCAGGCACCGTTGAGTGTGGGCTTACTATGTACTTAGCATTATGGTAAGAAGTCTATTACCTTGTTTCATTCTTAGGACAATTACAGTTTTATTTTATTTTTCAAGCTTCATGAAAGAGGAACCTAAAGTTTAGAAACATATAGTGGTCCGGCAAGCATGTACCAGAAACTTTTTGCTATTTCAAGTGCTGACAGCAAGGTGGGGAATGGGCAAGGGGGTCTTAAACTTACCACAATCTCCATTCGAACTGCCTCTGCCAAGCCATCCCCAATAAGCATTCTATCTCAGTAAGGCTAGTGCAGTTGTTAAGGAAACACACCCAACAATCACAAAGACCACCCTAGGTAGCAATTCCGGAGCCGTCACTATATGTTCACATGGCAGTTACTGTCTGGTGCCATTGATTAAATGCCCATCATGATCAGGATGCTACAGTAGAAGATGTATGTAACAGAAAAGGACGCAGAAGGCCAGGGAGGAACGTCAGGACAAGGGTTATGTGGAATGGCAAGGGCCTAAGGAAAAGGGCAGTGGGGCCTGATGAGGCAAGAGAGACAGGTTTTCGTCCTGAGTCTGAGGAATGAAACCCTTGAGACTCATGAGGTTTCCTAGAGTCTCTGACTCTGACTTTGGTGCATGTAAAATTAAAGGTTTCTTTTAGTGACCTTTTAAGTCATCCGTAGCTGTCAGGTATAGTCATCTTCGTGGGGACTGCCGTTGCAGGATTTACAAGCTAGTGCGGCGATGAAGCAAATTTAATACAGAGACAGTTGTGAGAACGAGAACTTGGCAGTGCTGCCTTGTTTTATTCAAAGTCTCAGGAGTTTTCTGCTTTTGACAGAACCCCTTTCTCGGTTTCTTGACGACTGGAAGATGCTTGTGTTGTCCTTGTCTGGCAGGTCTCCAACTCCTGTCCTCGTGATGGTGCTGTCATTGCTTTGGTGCGTTGTTCTCTCCTTGCTGGTGAATTTGAGGACCATGGGCATTTTCTTTGTATCTTCTCTGAGTTGAGCGCAGGGCATGGATGCCAGGAGCCTGGAACAATTTACAGAGGAAATGGTGACTATCATAATAGACTGGACCATCAGTAAATACATTCAGTTTCCTTAAACAACATATGGTGGTGAGGGGGGCGGTGGATTGCCTCACAAAGTTCTTGGGAAAACCCCACTCTCTTTGCATTTCATCTTCCAAGAACTTCTTGAAGTCTCTCTTGTATGCATAACTACATCAGTTTCCCTATAATGTGAACATCCAGGGTTCATATCAATATTATATGATTGATCCCTAGGAACAGATCCAAGTTTTGCAGCATCTGATGTTTATATCATGTAACTGGGCCCCAGAAAAGCACCATCCACCTGCCAGTTTGTCATACGGTGGTGGATGCTGGAAGCTATACTACCAGTATTTCAAATACCATTTTGGTCCTGGTACTTCCAGACTAAAATAGACTTGAAAGGAAAGGCCTGGTATTATGTTTCCTAAAATGAGCCAATGAAAACTTCATAGAAGGCTGAGCCCTGGTGGCGTAGTGGTTGCGCGTGGGACTGCAGCCCACTGGGATGGAGGTTCAATTCCAGCTCCACAGAGCAAAGGCTGGGCCTCCTACTCCCACCACCTGAGGGCAGTGATGCCCCCCCAAAAAACAAAAAACAAACAAAAACTTCACAGAGCAAAATACTGCCCAATACAGTGCTGGAGGATGAGTCTGCTCGGTTTGAAGGCACTCAGAAACAGATCGTGTTTGGGACCACAGACTCACATGAAGCAGGGGCGGGAAGATCACTCCGCACCGGGCAGCCTTCCATTCTGGTGGCCCCGGGGGGTGCCACAGGTCAGCTGAGTTGATGTCAGCCAACAGCCCGAAGAAAAAGGAAAATAACTGAAACAGTAACCTGCACTGTTTCGACACGTGAAGAACACGCTCATGAGCTCCACGGCCGATACTGTCCCAGCAGTCCTTGTCCCAAATCACTTGGGTTGATGTGAAAATCACAGTTCTGCCCGACTGTCTGCTGATAACTGGAAGGAGGACAAAATCCCATCCCTTAAAATGAAGCTTGAAAGTTACTGAGTCATTCAGAACAATAATGGGATCTTAACACAGGGCTTGTGGGCGTCTTATAAACACACAATTTCACAACTGAAAGCTTTCCACAATCCCGTGCCCTAGTGCTAGAGTCAGACTTACCGGATGGCATCAGAAGCAATAGCAACGACACCGGAACCGAGCGCACCGTCTCGCACCCCGGGAATAGCAAGGCACACCGCTGCAGATCACCCCTGCCGCCCTGAGCACCACCCAATTTCATATGGATCTGCTTGCTGATGTTTCAAGCACAGACCAAATCATCTCCTGTCCAGCCCACAATTGTTCCTGGTCACAAGTTGTGTTCAGTGGTCGAATCTGTGGTATAGTGATACTAGTCTGAAATCATGAGATCTGTGTTTTTGAACAGCTGCATGAATATGTTCATGAATGTTCAAACACGCTCCAATGAAGGAGTGGAACTGGCGGGCTTCTGAGCATGTAAAGAGGGGAGAGGATGGCGCGCATGACAGCTCAAGTAGATTTGCCTGCAGCTAATGAAGGTGGCAGGTCAGGACCTGACTGGCACGTTGTCTTCAAGGCCCTGGGAAGGGACCTAGCACGTTGTTGCCATTGTGTGTTTTTAGCTGAAAGAGGTCCCCCAGGTCTTCCAAACTCTGGGTCCACTCTGCCACTTTGTAAAAAGAACCACAGACGGATGGCCCGTGGGGTTTTGGGTATCCCCTGAAGAGCCTTTCTCATGGGCGCTATATCTGAGGCATAATGTGAAATGAGCAAGATGAAGTCCCCAGTTGGGTGCAATTTGTATGTGATGTCTGATGCTCATCTGGAACCCTTACATGTTCGGGGTTTGTTCATTTAAAGTGAAACACGGCATTTTTACCCAGAAAACCTCTCTAGCAGCAACTGAAAGTCTTTCAATGGGGACTGAGGAGAGGGACCATCAGGAGAGGCCTGCGCTTTCATCAGGTGACTGTGTTCAGATAGGAGCCCCGATAGCATAATGGCTACTGCAAGGTGAGCAGTTTAAAGCTCGCACCTGCTCTGAGAGAGAAAGACCAGGCTTTCTCCTCCTAAAAGGCACTACACCCTCCGACAGTGGTCCTTCGACCCTGTTCTAGAGGGGTTCTATGAGGCAGCATCGACTCCAGGGTGCTCAGCATATAGACAAAGGAGCCCTGGTGACACAGTGGTATAGTGCTCATCTGCTCACCCAAAGGTCGGTGGTTCGAATCACCAGCCTCTTCATGGACGAAAGCTGCAGCAGTCACAGCCTGTGAAGGAGCTATGGCCTAGGAAACCTTATGGGACACCGAGGCTCTGTGCTAAGGTCGCCATGAACCTGAACATGAACATGAACTTGACCGCAGTGGGCTTTTAGTTGGGTTTCTAAACAATGACCAATGAAAGACTCTCTCTCTTTTTTTTAGTCTGGACTTTATTGTGTGGGGGGGGGCATCACTGCCCTCCAGTGGTCGTGGGAGCTACCCAGCCTTGCTCCTGGAGAGCCACTGCTGGATTTGAACTGCCAAGTCTATGGGCTGCAGTCCCGCACTCAACCACTACACCACCGGGGCTCAGCCCTGAAAGACTCTCTTAATGCTTAACTTTTCTTCTTGGCTCATCACCCCATGCAATTTGTCTTAGTCATTGGCATAAGAAAAATTGACTTTTGGATTGAGACATTTATTTATGTCTCCTTCAGCACTGTTTCAATTAATTCATGCAAACTACTTGATATGCACTATAAAGTCTGCTGGCACCATTAGATTAAATGAATCGGGGTCAGGAGTGAATATTTGAAAATGACACACACATACACACACACATGTGCACGAGGCCTCTTCTGACCCTCTTGGACTTTGAAATTTAATCAGAGAAGAAACATGTCTGTTGTGAAGACTGGCCTCACTCACCTCAACTTAAATAGCCAGGGTGAGTGACCTCAGGGGGCCTCTGTCATGTGTGGGAAATTCTTGAGATAATCCATTTCTCAAGGGAGGCACTGTCAACTTTCTCGTCACATGGGCTAAGTAGCCTCTGGAGCTATGCCCGCTCTCCTCCTGGATTCCCTGTTAAGCACATCCTTCGGTGAGGGACTAACAGACAAAGCCTTCAGTACTAGACGCATTCATCGACCAGATAGAAACTTGGTAGTTCTTCCATATCTCTTTTCTTTCAGCCCTGAAAGACACATTAGCAGGGAAATTCAAAAGCAAGCAGAAAACTGGCATAACTAATGTAGGCTAACGAGGGTGGCAGAAGCAGGGATTCTTACTTCAGAATTGCCAGTGCCTTCACCTGAGCGCTTTGTCCAGAAGCAAACCCAGGAGGCACTTCCAATTACATCATATCCTCTTCCATCACCAAACCACTCCAGCTAATTTTATCCTATTAAACAGACAGATGATTCCAGAAGAAAGATTCTCTTCCCCTCCCTGAAAGCTTTAATTACCAGGGTCCTTGATGATCATCGCCTCAATCCTATATCCTCTGCTAAAAACTCACTTTGCTTAATGTCGCCTTTTTGATTCAGAGGAAAAGAGAATATTATGAGCATGGCCTTACAGCCCGGGGAATGACATTCAACAGAAAGCAGGAGTGAGTGTGAAGTGGGGGTGGGGAAGCACTCTGGCCATGAGGATAGTTGCTCAAAGACAAGTTTGAAGTTTCTGAAGATACTGGAGCCACAGACATCTCACTGCTCCTCTGGATCTTTGTATTTAGAGAAAACACTAAAAATTTAGTCCCACCTTCTTTCCCCCCTTGCCGATGTAGTTTTCTCCCATTCTTGCTGCCTCCCTCTGCTCCTGCTAGTCTTAGCACAGACGTTCCCAGTATCTTGTCAAAGGAGTTTGTGATTCCTAATAATAACTTGGCTCTGAAAGGGCATGTAAGCAGGATTAGTGAACTAGATGACACAACTGTGTATGACTCCTCTTGCTTCATGACATAGATAGTAAAAGCACAGTCCTGAGAAGTAACTACACCAAAACACCCAAACCTCGCCACCATCGAGTGGCTGCAGACTCCTGACCACCCCTTTGCAGAGTATAGAACCCTTCGTTTTTAAACTCTAATTCAAAACTCTGGGCCCATCAGAACCTTAATCTGAAAGAATTTAGAAAGCCTTTCCTGATTACTGGTTGTGAGAATAGAACTGTATTCAAATACTGAATGCGGAGTGTTTTTCAAACCGTGGGTTTAAGACTTGGCATCCAGATGAAGCATTGAATGGCTATCCATCCTTTCTGGGGTCAAGATTTATAGATGCTACCTGAGGAATAGCTGTCAAGTAAAACTAGGAATGCATAGGAAGGTGGGGGTCGGGGGGAGGAGCACCTAGAAGACTTGACCACTCACTCATCTTTGAGATGGCCTGTGCCTCCTGTACCAGCACGGAGTCTCTTCCCAGTCAAGGAGACCTCAGGAAGCTTACAAGGTGCACGTGCTTGCAGAAACGCTCCCCATTGCCAATAGCCAGCAGATCCACTGAGGAGTCTCTGAGAACGAGGGGAAGAAGAGTGTGTTTTCATGGTCCCTTGAAGGGTGACTTTCAATCATCTTTCCAAGATGGTTGGTGGAACTCAGAATACTTGCTGGTTTTCGTTTTCAGAAGCCTCCTTTAGTGTCCGTGTAGCCAGCCCTCGCTGGTTGGGGAAATGCTTCCTCTTGAAATAATCTCTCTCCTGTATCTGAAAAACTACCCAGGGAGCCTCCCACGATTGCCACTGTTTCAAAGCTATCCCCAAGCCATTGTCTTGGGACAAACACAACCACTCTTCACCCCACGCCCCCCCCCTCCCTGTGAAAAGAAAGACCCAGCCACTAAACAGCAATCCACCCAAACTCCGGGCCAATTTTCTTAATGTTTCAGCAAGGCTTAATCTGTTGGCCTAAGTGTTTAGTCCCATTAACAGCTAAAGTCACAGAGTCCACAGCTCCCTGTGCTGACAGTAAACAAGGAATTTGAGGAATGGCTTTTAAACAATGCCTAAGCCTCAAGCCATTTTCGTCTTCAGATGCTGTGAAATTTGTCCATGCCAGAGCTGCCCCCGATTTAAAACTCACCCTTTCCCACTGTCCACTTTTGCTCTGATTTGTGCTTTGTTTAGCTAGGCTCGCTTTCCTCTGATTGGCTGACAAGGACCCTCATGATGCTGACGATAAGCCACTCGTTATTAATTTTTAGAAGAACAAGCTGCGGAAAAGCAGGGACGGCTAAGCCTTCCCACGAAGGATTCTCCCTGGAGGACTCCACTCAGTCGCGTGTGGACCACACTCCTTTGGCTAAGAGCAGGATTTCCCTCCCCTCCATTACTGTCCATTGTGCCTGCACACACAATAAAGTGCGTGCAAATGGACCTTCCCACTGACTGAAATGATCCCACAACGGGGCCTCGCCACATCATATTTTCCAGAAATGGGCATTTTCTTGCTCTTTAAATATCTAACTGCATTTCAGAGCCTCTCTCGGATGTTTTCATCGGTACATTCAGCCTCCCCCATTATCTCACCAGCCAGTATTTCTGTATTTGTCACTTGTGCTGCCAAAAAGAGCCAATAATTCCACTCCCTTGTCCACGTTTTGTTGCCGCTCTCCAAGGCTTCACTCCGGGGCCTTCACCTCATTGCCCACCCACGGTTTACAGATAGCAACAAAGGAGAGAATTCTTTGCCTCAAGATCTTGGTATGATTCTGGGATTAAAGAGATTCCCTAAGGGATCTGGGCTCCAAATTGGGGATATATATTTTTTTAACCTAGCCATCTCTTTAAAGGTGAGCTTGACTCTCCTCCTTGGCCAACAATAAGCACCAATTCTCTCCCTCAATCTACCATCGCCTCTGAAATATCATACACGACATTCAGACTCGATCATGCGTGCTGCCCAGGATCACTGACCAGAAAAGGGGGTGGCAGGTTTAAGGTAGAGCTGGTCAAACTAGGGGGTGAGAAGAAAGGCTGTAAATGGAGAGGTTGACATAGCTGGTAGGGACTTTTGAAACTCATTTCCCAATCTCTACCAACTTAAAAAGCACACAAATTAAAAGGCAGAAAGAGAGCAAGAAAGCCAGGGAGAGAGAGATAGCCTTAACCTTTCGAGATTTAGCAAATGTTCACTCCGTATCAGGCTCTGTACATTTTAGGTACTGGTGGTATAGACATGTGACAAGAGGTATTTGTTGACCTGTCCATATTCTGGAAGAGGAAATGGGCCAGGAAATAGTTCGATCATTACCACCCCGTGCGACAAGGTGCTTTGGGAACCCAGAGAGAAGCCCTGAGCAGAGGCACCTCCGTCATATTAAGGGTAGAATGAGTGGGTCAGGGTTAGAGATAAAGTTTGTGCAGCAGAGAGGGAGGTTAAAGGGAACATGGGCCAAGACTCAGCAAAGGGTAATGAAGTCTTGCAGGAAAGCAAGGTTATAATGAGGAGAGGAGTCTCTCAGTGTAATTGAAAACCACGTGTCTAAAAGCCCAGAGATAAAGTATATTTAGAAATCACACATATCTGGATATGGCGAGAGAACTGGATGGCCAAGAACAAGGAAAGTCTCAATTCTTAACTGATAATAGAAATAAGCTATGTTGTAATACTGAGGAATAGATCCCACACAGTGCCCCAAGGAAAGCGTAGGGCTGCCTCATAGGGTTGCCAAAGCTGTAATACTTTTTGGAAACCAATGGTTACGTCTTTCACAGAGGAGCGGCTTTGAACTTCTCATGTTTTGGTTAGTATCCAAGTGCTTTCACCACTGAGCCATCAGGGATCCTTTTTTAACTAAGAACCCACGTCCAAAAAGTTCAATGTCACGAAGCCCATTCTGACTCATGGTGACCCTGAGAAGATTTCTACATCTGTTCATATTTATAGGAGCAAACAGCCTCCTCCTCTTTCTCCAACAGAGTGGCCGGTGGCTGTGAACTACTCTTTTGTGGGGAGCTACTGAACACATAATTCACATGCCACTAGGGCAATCTAAGACTCTCGCTTATTTTCATATTTAATTCATTACAATTTTGAAAAAACACAGTCTTCTAAGGTGTGCCATCAAATCCAGACCACACTACTGTGGCATCTAAAATTCTTGCGGCAGTCAACACGAACATCATGGCTATTACCCCAAAGTTATCTTCAGTCTTGCAATGCTCAACTCTGGAAGGTCAGATTGCTGCTTGCCGGGTTCCTTCCTTGGTCACTTCTTAAACTTCGATATTGGCCAGGTTCTGCCTCAAGGTTAGTCTGACTTTACCACTTTCTCTGAGTGACTTTAGCCATGTCCGTGACTTTCACCACCACCTACATACCAATGACTGCAAATCAACACCTTTAGCTTCTTCTTTAACTGCAGACATCAGTATGGAGTGTGACTCAATGTAATGAAAACACAATCCTCACAGCCGGACCGATAGATAAGATCATGATACATGGATAAAAGATTAAAATGGCCATGGATTTTATTTTAGTTGGAACCACATCAATGGAAGCAGCAGTCAAGAAATCAAAAAGGGAATTGAATTCAGCAAATCTACTGCATAAGACCTCTCTAAAATATTTGAACGTCTTTGAGGACTAGAGTGCACCTGACCCCAAGCCAGGGCATTTTTAATCAAATTAAATCACTTTGTGAAATTTGGGTGGTGGGTAAGAAAAAGCGTACAAAAAATGGATGGACTTGAATTAGGGTATTGACATAAAATATTGAAAGCATTATGGGATCATGGGAAAGCACACCTGTCTTGGAAGAAACACAACCAGAATGTCCTTTTGAAGTGAGGCTGGTGAGACTTTGTCTTAGGCATTTTGAAAATGTTCTAAGGATGGACCAGCCCTTGTAAAAGAACATCACGCTCGCTCGCTCTATAGGAGGGGCAGCTACGAAGAGGAAGACCTTTGGCAAGATGGGTAGACCCAGTGGCTCCAACAATGGGCTCAAGCATCGGAACAATTGTGAGGATGGAGCAGGCCTCGGCGGTGTTGCATGCTACTGTCGAGAGTTTATAAGAGTTGGAATCAACTTGGTGGTACCCACGATAGCATAAGCTTTTCATCTCCCAAACTGGCTTCTACGTCTTCACTCCAATTCAACATGATCAAGGTTGGACGCAACATCTCGTCCCCATGCAAACTTAATTCTTCCCCATTGGTCCCTGGTGTGTAGTGGGAGCCCTGGGGTGTCACGGTTACAAGTTAGGTTGCGAACCAGATGGTCAGCAGTTCAAAACCACCAGTCGCTCCTCAGGAGAAAAACAGGGCTTTCGCCTCCTGTGAAAAGTTATTGTCTCTCACAGGGACAGGCATACCCGGTCCTATGGGGTCTCTGAGTCGACGTTGACTTGATGGCAGTGCTTTGAGCTTGAGTCCCAATCTTTATACCGTTCATGTAAGCTGGAAAACTGGAAGTAACCTTAGACTCTGTCTTCCCTTCCCCAACTCACGCATTTAAATTCAAATTCCTGTCCACTCTATCTCTGGATAGATTTTTAATCTTAAGCCCCTCTAATTCTGTGTCCCACTAGAATGGAGCACGTCAGTCAGTTCACCTACTATTTGTTAAAAAGCTACTTGTCGGGTTGAGGAGACATGCACCTCACAGAATCAGAGTTGGGGATGGATTTCCAGTGTTGCTGATCTCATCTTGACCCTCTTCCATGCCCTTACAGCCTGCTCAACAGTTTCCAATGGTTCTTGCTGTTCAAACTCCCTATATACTAATGTTAGGGTATTTAAGGATGACTTTTGACTGATTCCCATCTTTGTTCTTTCCTCCTCCTACATTGTCATTTTGAAGAACCTAATGTTCACATGCATGTATTCAGCGAGTGCACTATATTCTGATATACTCGACTGATGTGTCCTTCTGTAAGCAATGCCCTAGTAGACTTTGGACATTTTTCTTCAATCTTCATGTCTCAATACTTAAATTACCCCTTGTCTTTGGCTATCACCACCTCTCAATTCTCTGAGTGCATTAAAACTCACCTTTAGAATCTGAGTTTCTCTCATGCTGAGGTCATCTCTTCAGGATCATGGCTCTTCCTTCACTGAGCATAGCACGGTGGAAGCGAGGTCCACGTGTGTCTCTTAATCTCTGTGCAATGGGTGGTACTGGGTGTAAGGAGATGTCCTATTTGGGGGGCGGGATCTTGTGAGTGACCCCAGCAACCAATCCCTGAGCCGATCCTCAGGTACAGGAATAGTAGGGCCTGAGCCTTATTGGGTTCCCTGCAGCACACACACACTTCCTTCATCTTTCAGGGACACAGGGAGGGTGGGCTCATGGAGCAGCCCCCAGCTGATGGAGCAACTGTCTCCTTCAGCTAGTCTCTTCACCATCCAATAGATGGTGCCCATTTCCCTCAGGTCCTTCCGTTGGTCCAGCCACATGCAACCACTTCCGTCGCTGCTGTGAACCAGGACTGATGACCGCTGGGGCTCCATTCACGCAGCTCCTTTTGCTTGCACTGCCAGGCTTTTGTCGCCGAATCTCTTAAGACATCCCCTTCAAAACACGTTTATTCCCGAACTTTCCTCTCTCCTCCAAATTGGAATTCCTAAGAATCGTCCCCTACATCATGGTACCAAATATTATACTCTTGTTATCATTTGCACCATTTCTATCACCTAGTGAGACTAATTTAATTATTCTCTTTCTACGGCATCTAGTACAGTGCCTGATACAACGAGAGGGTTCAACCCTGGTAGGTCAGAGCAGCGTTCCTCCAGGGGGCGCTCACTGACCTCCTGCAACTGGGCTCTGTCTCCCTCTGTCTCCATGTTGGGGATCCTGAATGGCCCATTGGCCAGGCAGTTTTGGGAAGGCAGGGATTACACCTCTCTTGTTCCCAGTGGAGAGGGCTGACCTTAGTAAATATTTGCTGAGTGAACAAATGAGCACATTCATATTGTTGAGTAAGGAGTGTTCAAAAAAAAGAAGGAATTACTCTGGGGTTTGAGGAATGGTAATCTTTTGAATACATGTGATTTCACAAACTGTGTCTCATAGTTGGGGTCCCGGTGCCAGTGTGGTGAAACTTTTGGCTGCTAATGGAACGTTGGTGGTTCCGACCTATCAGTCATGCCATAGAAGAAAGATGGGGCAGTCTGCTTCAGGAAGGATTGGAAACCCGATTGTACTCTGCTCTCATGGTTCTCTACGAGACAGCGATACTTAGCAATGCCTTTTATTTCCAAATATCTTGGAAAATACAGATGTGCCCATCCAGTAACTGCTCAGTGATACCCAGGACAGTTGGCCACCTGAGGGATGGGGCTAGTGATGAGAACCGAGGTGGTTGTGGGTGGGCCGTGGTGGAGACGATGGCCCTGGAAGCATGGTGGGGCAGTCCCAAGTCCCCATCTCCCTTTCCTTTACTGGTTGATGAAAGGAACCCCAACCCCCGTTTATGAAGGCCTTCTCTATCCATTCCCCAACCTTGTGCAATTGGACTCAGGGCGATGTGATGCAGTGGACTGAGGCAGAGGCCGGGAGAGAAGGGCAGTAGGCTGTAGTCCTGGAACATGTGTCCTTGTCCCTAGCGCATGTCCTAATCTTCAGAAACTCAATCATGCATGCTTCTTGGTCTCAGAGCTCCAGAAAGGACAGGTGGTTTGTCAATGGCACAGGAAGGGGTAGAGAGCAAGAGGGTGGGCAGTCTTTTGTTGGAAAGGGAGTCCTTTATTTAAGGGAGTCGGTTATTTAAATTTTGTCAGCCAACCCCGCTCATCCTTCTTCAAAGAGCATGCTTCCTTGGCCTAGCTTAGTGGTAAGCCTCCAAACTTCACCCCCACAACCTTCACCCCAAACAGGAAAAAAAGAAATAGGCCACATTCATAACTGAAAATGAAAACGCGTCACAAAACCTTCCAGAGAGCTGTATTATTAAAGTGACCATCATTGCGTGGGATATTATCAAGACAGAAAAAATTAAGGGGCGAGATTGTGAGCGCAGCCCGCTCTCTTCTCCTGTGTCTGGTAAATGGATGTTGTTCAGCCTTCCCATCCATCTTCATTAACATTATGAGCAATTTGTATTGGCCTGCCCTGCAGCCTCGCTACATTGTACAGACGTATGTGACGTCCTGGAAATGGGCGATTTAATAGGAAAAGCACACCGACTCCCCACCCCGCTTAAACAGTCATTTCTGCTAGGAATTATTCCATGATTTGTGCATAATTTCATGCAGCCAGGTTATTTAAATACAAATGGAGAACTGCATCCCATCAGAGCATGCAGCTTCCACTTGGGGTAGGGCCCCCACACTTTCACCCAGAAGCGAAAAGCCTCTCCAAGCCACACACTCGTCAGGAGATAATTGTGTGTCCTCTGCTAATTGCCATGTGAATGCCCTCTAATTAACTTCCTTAATATTTCCCAGCTTCTTTAAGAAAAAACTTAAATGGGGTCCTTTTGTGATGTGTTTACAATGTAATGAAAAACCTCTTTGTTTACCCAATGAAGACCACATTCTTCCAGCAGGAAAAACAGAACTCCTCACCTTGTGAGCAACCCACGTTTCTCCCCCCGCAAATGCTGACGTGTGACACAACGCAAACAGGGGACTGCTTGCAATATGACGTCATGTTCACAGGGACCCAGCCTGGTCTAACCGTCCTATAATTTAGTCATGTCTTCTACAGAAACTGCCCCTGCTTGAGCCTCCACACGTTTTGTATGAAGGTAGACAGTCCGAGGGAAAAGGTGCATTTGAAGAGGGTCTAACTTAGCAGTAGAAACAGGTTTAAAGTGAAATGTCTTTAAAGCGAATACCAGTGCAAACCCTTGCTGAGATAAGTACTCTCAACCCGCATGGATCAGAAAAAGTCACAATGAAAACAGCTTATGTCCACGCAGCTTATGTTCTCTGTCAGGTGATTGCTATCGTGTGCTATTTCAACTTATGGAGACCCAACATGATGGAGTAGAAGCATCCTACTTAAAAATAACCTTACTGCCATCATGTCAATGTCCATTCACAGGGACTCTATAGGACAGGGTAGAACTAACTGCCCATGTGAGTTTCCAGAAAACCCCACCTGTCTCCTAAGGAGTGGCTGGTGGTTTCAGACTAACAATGCTGAGGATCTCAGCCCACCTTGTAACCGCTGCACCACCAAGCCTCCGGGAACTGGCCTATACAGTTTCCTAGACTGCAATCCTTAGAAAACCAGTGGGCCAATTTCCCCCCTCCTAAGGAGTCACAGGCTGAGTCCCAACCATTGGCCATTGGATGATCAGCTATGCACTTAATCATTGTGCCACTGGGACCTTTTCTGGTTTGTCACACCATATTTTAGTAAAAACAAAAGAAACAAACAAAAGACACCCTCTGAATCCAAAGGTTTTTTACAGGTGAATTTTACTCTTTTGAGTATGAGCTCCAATTAAAAAATGGTGGAATTCCAAGGCCCGGGGACAATATTCCTGCTCAGAGCAGCCAATGCACAGAAAGGACCATGAGGCTGGCCCCATCGTGAGACATGATGTCCCTCACTGACCCATAGCACTGGAGGCACAGTGCAGGAGTTATGCCCAACCTCAGCCCCTCCACACTCACACACCAGGGCAAAACTCTAAGGGCATGCAACAGAGCAGCAAGGGGAGTAAAATAATGAAGTTCTGGGGAAATACCACAAATAGACTTTGGGGCCAGGGTGTGACACCCCATCAGACTATCGTCTCTGCTGGCTCATCCAAGTAAGATAGGCAGGATAAACACTCCGGAGGAGAAAACCATAGAACCAATGTTTCTGGGGGACACGGGAGAGGAGGAGGCAGGGTGAGTGGAAGTGGGTGTTACCAAACCCAGGGACAAGGGAACAACAAGTGATATAAAATTGGTAGTGCTTGATCAAGGACAGTATAGCTGAGAGGAATTACTGAAACCCAAATAAATGCCAAACATAATAGTAGCATAAGAGGAAGGTAAAAGGAAATAGAAGAAAGGATTAGGAGGCAAAGGGCAAAGGGCATTTATAGAGGTCTAAATAAAGGCACATACATATGTAAATATATGTATATATTACGATGAGGAAAGAGAGCTGTGTCCATACATGTATATGTTAAGTATTAAGGTAGCAGAAGGACATTGAGCTTCTCCTCAATTACTTCCTGAATACAAGAACACTTTGTTCTAATAACCTGGCATTCTGTGATGCTCAGCTTCCCAACTTGATTGCTGAAGACAAAATGGGTGGGTAAGCAGATATGGAGAAAAAAGCTGATGGTGCCCATCTACCAAAAGATATAGCATCTGGGGCCTTCAAGGCTTGAAGATAAACAAGCAGTCATCTAGTAACAAAGTCCACATGGTAGGAGCACATCAGCCAGTGTGATCATGAGGTATTGATGGGGTCAGGTATCAGGCATCAAAGTCCCAGAACAAAAAATCATATCAATATGAATGAGGGGAGTGTGGAGTGGAGACCCAAAGTCCATCTGTAGATAATTGGGAATCCCCTTATCGAAGGGTCACAAGGAAGAGATGAGTCAGTCAAGGTGCAGTATAGCACTAATGAAACATACAACTTTCCTCCAGTATTTTAATGTTTCCCAGCCCCCATTATCATGATCCCAATTCTACCTTAAAAATCTAGCTAGAACAGAGTATGCACACTGATACAGATAAGAGTTGTAAACAGAGGGAATCCAGGACATTTAAACTTCACAGGACCAGTAATCAAAATAGTGATACCAGAAGGGTAAGGGGAAAGTGGTGGTGGGGTGGGAGGAGCAAGAAAGGGGAAACCGATTGATCAAAATGATCTACATATAACCTCCTTCCATGGGGGATGGACAAGAGAAAAATGCGTGAAGAGACATATTGATCAGATAATTTTTAAATTATCAAGGGTTCAGGAGGGAGGGAGGGTAGAGAAGGGAAGGAAAAAAATGAGGAGCTGAAACCAAGAGCTCAAGTAGAAAGAAAATGTTTTGGAAATGTTAATCACAACAAATGTAAAAAAGTGCGGACAACGGATGGATGGATGCATGGATGAATGGATGGATGGATGGATGGATGGATTGTGATAAAAAGAGCTGTATGAGCCCCCAATAAAATGACTTTTTTTCTTTTGGCATCACTGCCCTCAGGTGGTGGGAGTAGGAGGCCCAGCCTTTGCTCCATGGAGCTGGAATCGAACCTCCATCCCAGTAGGCCGCAGTCCCGCGCACAACCACTATGCCACGGGGCTCAGCCTAAAATGACTTTTTTAATGGTGGAATTTTGCTGTCTGTAGAATATCTTTTGATAATAAGAAGAAAGAAATGAAAAAATGATGGTGTGTTAGAGAGAGAAAAGAAAGATTTCTTCAGAGGACCTCCTGGTGCCAATGCTTATATTGGGTTAATGCTCAGATTTTCATCTTAGGTTTAGATATTTTCTTTCTTTGCATTTCCAGACATTTTAATGGCATCAGGGCCTCTCTCTTTGGCTCCAGTTTCAATTAAAAGCAAATGTACTTCAACTCAAATTTTATATTCGGTCCTGTGTCTCTTCCCAGTTTCTCCATCACCTTGAAATGAACTTTAATTCCCCACCTGATTTCTTGTTCCTGTTTTCATGTCCACCAATTCAATCCAGATAATCTTTTAAAAAATACTTTGTTTCATTTAGAATATTACAACTAATTCCATAGCTATAAGTAGAAGCAGCAATCATATTCATACATACTTTGAGTCTACGGTGCTTTTTCCCAAAGAATCTCCAAATGACTAATTAACTTGAAATACTAGGAAGAACCCTGGTTTGGGATGAGTGAGAACAATGAGACCTCACACCAAGCCTGCCCTTGACAGTATGAGCCAGTTCAATAGTATCAACCATTTGTAAAATACATAGGTTAGAACTGAAAAATGGGTTAGAGCTGTTAACACCATTCTAACTCTCACATCCTCAGAATTTAGGGGACTGGATTATAGTCCCCATAAAGTTTTTTAGAGTCTTCTGGCAACTACTGCCTAGCTGTTCTGACAGTCACTGGCCCCATCTATCTCCTCTATGCCCTAGGGTTTCCGTTTTTTACTATTAAAAGAAAAACCATAACTCAATATTCTCAACACTCAAATAGTAGGAAGGCTAATATAGTGTTATGGTTATAAATCAGAGGTATTAGAAGACCCCAAACAAACAAATTTCATGATGCAAATAATGGAAGTCAGAGAGGAGACCCAGAGCCCATTTGTGGACAATTGGACATTCCTTTGCAGAAGGGTCACAAGGAAGGAATGAGTCAGCCAGGGTGCAGTATAGCACGGATGGAACACACAACAGTCCTCTAGTTTTTTAGTTCTCTGCCCCGTCCCCCGCCCCCTCACTATCATGACCCCAGTTTTACCCTACAAATCTGGCTACACATAAAACCCTTAGAAACAGTGATGGGAGTAGTGATACCATAAGGATAAGTGGAAAGCAGAGGGAAAGGTAGAGAAGTAGGGAAGTAAGATATGCAAATAATAATTTATAATTTATCACGAATTCTTGAGGGTGGGAGGTTGGGGGAAGGAGGTGAAGAAGGAAGAGCTCATACCAAGGGTTCTTGCAGAAAAAGTGTTTTTAAAATTATGATGGCAACACATGTATAAATGTGCTTGACACAATTGATGTATATTGTTATAAGAGCTGAAAGATCCCTCAATAAAAAGATTCATTATTAAAAATAAATCAAACTGCAGCCCGCGGGCTTGGCGGTTCAAATCCAGTGGCTGCTCTCAGGAGCAGCACTGGGTAGTGCCCACAACCTCCAGAGGCAGTGATGCCCACAAAAAAAAAATAAAAAAAAAATAAATCAGTAAACCAAAGGCAGATTATTTGTATTTAAACACAGCTTTACTACTTGCCAGTTGCATGACCTTGGGTGGATTACTTAATGTCCCTGAATTTCAGTATGTTCAAATGTAAAAAGTGGATGCTAAGGCCACATGAAAGAAGACTACCAGCCTGTGTGATCTAAGGATTCCAATAATTAAATACAAATCTGGGGAAGAGGGAATGGCATTGGAGCTTAAATTCTGAATACTTGGTTTGCCAAAAGCTATGGTTAATGGTGGAAGCCAAAATCCATTTGCAAGATCCCTATAGGGATTAAGCCTCTGGTGAATTCCCTCTGACCATAGTCCTGGGATGTAAATAGCCTTCCTATCAGACAGATAACATTGCAAGGTTAATTATAGTAGATGCAGTTAGATGAATATGTAAAACCTTATCATTTGATCTCCCTTTATAATCGATTTTAAAGTTCTTTCAGTTTTTAATACTTTCAGCTTTCTTTTCCATTGAGATTTTCCTCCACTTTGTCATTGTTGGTGATTGTTGTGTCTGTTTTATTTGGGGGGGGGGATATGATAACCGGATTAACAATTACCTAGGGATATGGCAGGGGAGGTTTGGGGGAATGGAGAGTTAACAACAATAAGTATAAGAAAGAAGAAAATGTTCTGAAAGTGATTTTGGTGATGATTGCAAAACTATCCATAATACTGGTTGTATGATACAGGAACAAGTACACATGTCATAGGAGTATGAATACAACATGAAACAATAGATGAAGAACCTGTCAAACAGTAGTTAAACCCACTGTCATCAAGTAGAACTGCCGCTGTGGGTTTCCAAGGTCACCAATCTCGAAGGAAGTAGAAAGTCTCATCGTGCTTTCTTAGAACAACTGGTGGATCCAAACTACTGACATTGAGGTTAGCCTTCTAAGGCCCAACTCCCCATGCCACTAGCAGGGCATAGGAAATCAAGTTCTACCACTATCTCGTTATGTGACCCCGGACAAATTTTGTTCCCTTTCTGAACCTCAGTTTCCCTTTCTGAAATGAGAATAAGAATGTCTTATGCTCAAATAAGATTTTTGCTGTTGGATGTCATCGAATTGGTTTTTTAATTCATAGTAAGCCCAATGTTACAGTGGGATTTTTAGGCTGTAATCATGACAGACTCAGATCTCCAGGTCTGGGAGCTGCTGGGTAGATTTAAACCACCTACATTTTGAGAATCAATGTCTTTAACCATTGCACCAGGATCTAGAATACCCTGTTCATGGGGAGTTTTCCAGACTTAAATATTATTTTCCTCAAGAACGCTCCTAAATTCCAGAACCTACTTTAAGGTTAAGCAGGAGTGGATCTTCTATGTTTTCTGGACATGGGTTACTGAAGTCAACAATTTGTAACCTAAATCGAAGCATCATTCTCTTATTGTCCCTTGTTCTTTTATCGTCTAGTCTAGTTTTGAGAAGAACCATCTTTCTGAGGTCTGATCTCCTGATGAACAAATCTAGACCTCACCTGCACACAGACACAAGAGCACAAGAGTACACTTAGCAGGCCAAACCCAAACCCAAACTCACGCCATCAAGTGGATTCTTACTCATCGCCACGCTGCAGAACGGAGTCGAGATGCCCTATGGATTTCCGAGGCTGTAGAAAGCAGACAGCCTCGGATTGCCCCACAGTGGCTGCTGGGTTCACACTGTGACCTTGCCATGGCCAGCCCAGCTCAGACTCCACTCTGCCTCCAGGACTCCTTCAGGGAGAAGACCCCAAAATTGGCTTGACTAACTAAATAGGCAATGATTGGGTGAAACCAAACCACAGATGTTCTTGGAAAATCAGCAGCTGTGCTCCACACTAAAATTAAAAGAAAAACAACTCCCTGCCATCAAGTTGACCCCAACTCATGGCGGGTAACGGTCGTAAGACAGGGTAGGACTGCCGACCATAGCGCTTTAGGGGAGGAGAAAGCCCCTCTCTCTTCCTCCGAGCGGCTCATGGTTTCGAATTGTTGACCTTGCTGCTAGGAGCCTGATGTGTAACCACGAGGCCCCCAGGACACATGTGCTGGTGACTTCAAATTGTCTTCAATCACGAGCCACGACATATGTGGCTAGCTTTTTGCTGGCACTGATAAATGGCTAAGTGATTACAAAGGCTAAAAATCACCAATGCTGAAATGGCCAAAAAAAAAAAAAAGAAAAAGAAAGAAAGAAAATTCCCCTTATGGCTACAATAGTTAAAATAATTACAGAATGATCGAGCTAACTCACGCTTTTTAAGTCATCCAGTTTCGTCGTCTTCTTGTTTCCTTGTCAAGCTTCTAATCCTGCAGAGGTTTCCTTGGGGATGCACCGCATGTAAACTCGAGTGATTTTCCTAAGTGGAGACAACAGAACGTTCTCTACAGTATCTAAGTCCATGCGTTGCCTTTTTGTTTTGTTTCTACCCGAGAGAGAGAGATTGGACCAAAATTCCAAACCAGAGACAAAAGAAAATAAAGGGCCAGAAATGGGATTTCTAATTCCAAAGATAAGCTCAATGAGTCTTCTCCCCAGGATCTTCAGGGATGTGAACCTTGAGAAAATGGTCTCCTATGAATTCAAGAGTTCAAGCCATGGTTAAAAGTAAAATTTAGCTTAAAAAAAACCTGCTGCCACAGAGAAAAACTAAGAGCATCCTTAGGAAAGAGGAGATGAAGTTGAACGAGCATGCAGACCAGGGTAGACGGCTTCTGGGAAAGGTTTGTGTGGGGTAGGAGGAAAGCAGGGCAGGAAGAGGCAATCCGCAGGAGAGTGAAATATGACAACAAATACTAAAAATAAACAATAAAGAATCCCGAAGAACCCAAACGGACCCCTCAGGTATCTCCTAGAGAAAAGTAACAGATACCTCAAGAATTTTCGACAGAGATCCACACAGTAAGAACCTTGGCTCCTTATGACTCTGCTGTTGTATTTTCGGGGTGGGGGGTTGGCGAAGGACGGTTAGGCTTCCTCCCTCTGCTCCACCCGGCGTCTCTAAGAGCCCATCTATCGGGAAATGGAACTATCCAACGTGAACCCGTCTGCTTTTACCTTGTGTTGTATGGAAAACTGTTTAAAGGCACAACTGGGGGCGGGAGGGGTGCGCGAGAATAAAAACATAGCCATCCCCAACTTCCATTCTCTTAATCCCACAGAAAAACACTGAACCACATACAAGTTAGACCGGAAGTTGAAGCTACAGCTTGGACCGTGCCTCAGAGAATTATTTACGAATCGATCCACAAGGTACAGCTTCCTGTCTTCGGTTTCCCAATTACATTTTTTTAATGACTGCCAGCTATCTTCCCGCAAAGTAAAATGTCACCGCGGGAAAGCATACGTTCCTTCCCGGTCCCCCCGCCCCGCAACCCGGCCCCACTCGCCACCCGCCTGCCGAAAAGTTCTTCCACATTCGTTTCATCCCGAATCTGATTTAATCGGTCTAAAATTTTGAATGTGTTCCACCACACAGCGTTTCCTTCTTAGAAAAACCTGAGACAATAGCAGGGATTCATAAAGTTTTCCCATTCAGCCAGACGCTTCTTGAGGGAATTGCAAAGGTTCTGGGTAGAAATGGTTAATATGTATATATCACTCTGCAATGGGCGAACGTCTTTTATTTCGTCTAATATGCTAGCCAGAGATCTGAGCTCATATGTTGTTGTTTTTCTTGCCTCCTTTCTTTCTTTTTCCTGTACATAGGCTGCTCGGGAAGAAAAAAAAAAAAGACTGTATTCGCTAATTATACATCCTGAAAAGAATTTGGTTCAGTGTAAGATGATCCTAGTGATATGCTAATCCCTTTTTCTGCTTGGTGCTGCCTGAAGCTTGTGTCTCACATTTTTTTTTTTCAACTGTATGACAATAAAAGTTCTGGTAACAAAAGACATAAATAGGCAGCTCAAGAAGGTATAGCTCAGCCACATGGCAGGCCGTGGCTGCCCTCTCCTTCTGGCTGCTCTTTTTTAGACGTCGGTTTGGTCCCCTCAAGTCAATAGCCGAAATCCAGCCACCTTAGCCACTTAGTATGACACCCAAGCCCTCTCCCTTCACATTCATGAATAGTCAGCACCCAGCGGACAAAATAGAACTAATCTTTTTTGACAGAATTGTTCAATTTTAGAGGAAAAGCTTTTGAGTCTTCCACACATTTGCAGAATATGAGACAACAATGGCTGCAATCAAATTTTAAAAACAACAGTGGCCAACAGAGCTGGAAAGGCAAGGCAAAAAAAAAAAAAAGAAGTCTCTTTGAATTAAACAGCACAGTCAGTCCGTCTGAGTGATCATCAACTTGGGCCAATCATTAATTTTAATACGTGAAAGAGAGAGACAGAGAGGAAGCCCCACAGACCAGCACTGGGCTTCTTGCAGTAATTCCTTCTGCTATGATACACGCAGACGCCATCCCTCCCCCCCCCTCTTTTTTCTTTTACACAGATGAATACAAATATTTTTCTGCTTTAAAATAATTTTGTTGGGGGGTGGGGAGGCCATGAGTTTCGATGTAAAATGCTTTTTTTTTTTAATCCGGCA
>PVJH01003318.1:115671-145189 GCA_004026705.1 Nesogale talazaci
TACCCCGTTCGTGGCAAACCCCCCGCCCCCCCAGAAGTTAGCAACATGGTCCATGCAGCTGCAACATTGCATTTCAAATTCCGTTTCCTCATAGGAAGAGGGCTAATCCTGCCCCTGTAATTCCCTACAGCCAAAATGTGCCCCCTCCCTGAGTGACAGTGCAGTGCAAAGACACTAGCACGCTTATCTTGCCTAACCAGATGGCCGACTTGGATCAATGCACACACGCCACGATCAATGGGAGAGATAAAGAATTAGGAAAACAGTGGTACATGCTCCCAGAAAGCTTGTACACTGCATAATTATTTTATGATTCTACACATGGCTACATGTGATACTGAAGGAGAGAAGGGAAGGATAATTAGAGTACCAGGAAGAATTTTGTCGCAGACTCCACTCTGTCTGTCAGCACTTCCCACTCTAGCAAACCTGCTGCCCTTATCTGAAAGTGAATTTAGAAAACATGGGCAAAAATGTCAGGGAAGGTATTTCCATTTTTGCCAGGTCCTGTCACGTCCCAAAGTTGAGTTCAAAGCCCGAGGAGGCTTGCTGGGATTTGGATCCGGCTCTCACCATGAGGGACCTGTGCTTCCCAAGCCAGGAAACAAACCAGATAAGGTTTATGTGGGATGCAGATTGCAGCCAGGAAGAATTCCCTCTCCAAGTGAGTCCAGTCAAGTTCATTCAGGAAAACAGAGCAGAAAGAGGTATTCCCTTCATTTCTATCTCCTGATTGGGTCGCCAGAGCAATGCCTTTGAGCTGGCTCCCTGGCTCCAAAGGAAAAGAAAATCAAGAAAACATGTGGTCCACCTAGGTGAGGAAGGAAGTATTAGAGGACCAGGAGCTAGCTCAGGGCCGCTTTATTCTGAATTCAGACCAGGATCCTACCCCAGAACAATGAAGTCCTGCAAGCCTCTGCTGTGGCGATGCTGTTGACAGAAAGAGAGAGGTTGTTTCGACTCCCAGCCCTCGGTGGGTGCTTAATAAATAATATCCATATTGCCAGTCATACAGATGATAGCACTCTGTTTTGTACTCTCCCTGCATTGTCTTCTTTTATCACCTTGCATTAGACACAATTAAAAGTAATATTAGGTTCGCCTTTGGATGTAAGACTCAGCTTGCATGCTAATTAAAACAGCCAATGCACTTTTTACACCATTTCTTATATAAAGAGAGATGGGAACTGGAATCTTGAATTAGACACAGTTCTCTCTACCACTATCAACCTCACAAACCCTGTGGGTGAGCGGGTCCGCTTAAGTAGTCTATTACATTCTAAAACAGAGTGATTGTTCAATTTCCAAGTAATTAAAATGATGAGAAATTAATTCCTAAGGATAAAAAGTATAATTTGAGTACAATTCAGGAATAACAACAACAACCAAAGCAAAGCAAAAGACTCTGATAATTAATGAAAAGCCACAGCTGTCGTCTTTTTAAGTTATGTTAGTTGGGCCAAATATGATGTTCTGAGTTTTCACATGATTCAGTTGTTCTCTATAGGGCTGTTTTGCTATCTCTGCCCCATAACATTTCTCTCAGTCTCAGCACAAAATGGCTATATTTATATATATATATATATATATATACACTTATGTATAAATATGCATACATATAAAACAAGCACTTAGTTTTGCTGCTCATAATCGGATTTGGAAAAAGATCTTCAGTGCAGAGGACAGGAAATGTATTACCGTGTCTATTTTAGTGCCCCAAAGTCAGAACTATGGTTCACCTTTCAGACTTTCATTCTTCTTTTTTCTTGAGATTCCAATGAAGAATACAGAGGCACCATGCCTTCCCAGCACAATACCAGCTTCCCTGAGGATCCCCCTTGCTGTAGAATAAATAGGTTCTGTATGTCCCAGATTTGAAGTCATGTCACTGACCTTAGGAAGGAAACCTAAGAGGGCTGGGGAAATGGGTAAGCCACGGAATAGTTCCATGGCAGAAACTGGAGCCGTCTGAATAGAAAGAGTGCATGAGAACCCTCTGAGGGCAGAAGATAAGGCCGGGTGGTTGGAGATGAGACCCGTGGGTAAACCTGGTATCTCGGGAGGAAGTTGGTGCTCTCTTAGCTCAATGGGAGGTATCTTGACTCCCTGCAACAGCAATCTGAATTCTATCTAAAGACAGCATCATCAGGCTAGATCACATTGTTTTCCAAGAATATGATCTATTAAGGAAATGTCAATATAAACTCCCAATCTGAGATCACACTAATCAAACAATCCCCTCTGGGCAAGAGCCAGGAGGAAAAATCAACACCAAAGTTGGGTCTTCTAGGTCTGAATTATCAGAACCTTTCACAGAGAGAATACCAAATACAAATGTATCATCAAAACAAAGTTGGAATCACTAACATGAGTCAACCGTAAGAGATACCCAAAGTGACACAACAAGATTTGAAAAAGAACCAAATCATACTTTATATATTTTTTCAAATGTGTGGAAAATTAAGACATACACAATAAATATAACACAGTTTGCATGAAGAGTTCAGTGAGATTTTACAGACGAAAGGCTTCAAAAAGTTCATGGAAAAATTCCATTATTTTTTTATTTCCACTTTCTCACTAGCTTTTTGGAAACCCTCCCACCCCACCCCACCCCTCTCATGCTCCCGCAGGAACCCTGGTGTAGTAGTTCCCTGCTGGGCTGTGACCTGCATGGTGGGCGGTTTAAAACCAGCAGCAGCTCCGAGGGAGACAGCCTGGGCTCTCTGCTTCCATAGACAGGTGCGGGCTCCCAACCCACAGGGGGTCGCCCTGCATCAGCATTGACTCCACAGCAGCGAGTGTGGCCTTTGGGGTGCCACCGCATGTGAGCTACAGAGCATTCCCATTAACCTCAAAAGTTCCCCTTATGGACTTACGTAGTCAAGTCCACCCTCCCGTTTGATCCTCAAAAAGAACAAAAAACAACAACAACAACAGCAATCTATGGCACATTGAGTCCATTCTGAACCAGGTTAGGTGTTGTTGTGGTTGTCGTTGTTAGGTCCTGTGGAGTTGATTCCGAGAGAACAACCCCTGCCTAGTCTAGCACCATCAATTGTTATTATATTCGAGCCCCCTGGTGCAGCCCTTGTGCCAACTGATCTCTCTGAGAGTCTTCCTCTCTTTCACTGCCCTTCGACTTTACCAATCACGGTATTTTTCAGGCACTAATATCTCTCTTGATATCAGTCCAGCCATTCTCTGACACAGAGGGGATTCTGTGAATCATCACACGGGCAGCCGGCCTCTTTACTCCTCTTACTCCTGGCCCGTTCTCAAGCCAGACTCTCTGCCGTCAAATTGATTCTGACTCATGGCAACCCTTTAAGACACGGTCAAATTGCTCCCGACGATTTCCAAGACTGAAACTCCTTAATTGGAGGAGAAAGTTTCTACCTGTAGGCCCCAGACAACCATTAATGCAATGTCTGCCATTGTAAAAAACCTGGCATTTTCTAGAATTTTACATCCTGTATTGTTTACATACTTGGGTCTGGCAGCTTTGACTCAGCATAAAGACCCTGAGACAGATTCATTTGCTGTGTGTATGAGGAGTCCATTTCTTTTGGTTACCAAGTAGGACTCCACTCTTTTCAATACTTTAAAAAGGCCATGTGCAGATGGACCCAATACAACGTGTGTTTTGTGCTCTCGACCGCTGCTTCCCTGAGCCTCGGTGATGGAGCCAAGCAAAACAAAAGCCTCGACAACTTCAACCTCTCCTCCATTGATCATGCTAAGTCAGTCCCGCGGTGAGGAGGTTGGCTTTCTTTACTTTGAGTTGTCATTCACACTGAAGAAGATTGAACAGTCGTCTCACTTTGAAGACTAAGGTAAGCCTGACGAGAGCCAGGGTATTTTCAGTGGCATCGTAGGCGTGTGAGAGATGGATATTAAATAAGACAAACCGATGTTGTTTGAATGCTGGGACTTCTGAGAAATATTGAAAGTGCAAAGGATTGCTAAAAGGACAAACCAATCGGCATTGGAAAAAATGTGGACAGAGTGCAATGACTGGGAGGATTCATTCGACATATTTTGGCTATGTTGTCAGAGACCGGTCCGTGGAAAAGGATATCGTGTTTGATGAAGTAGAAAGAGAGTGACTAAGAGGGAGCCCCTCAAGGAGGGGGACTGACACAGTGGCCGCAACACGGGCTCACGCGTGGGAACAATTGTGAGGCTGGCACGGGACCGAATAATGTGTCCTTCTGTTGCGCATAAAGTTGCAATGGGTCAGAACCAACTTGATGGCACTGAAAACAACAACAACAACAACAACAATAGTTGTCCACTGTTTTAATGTATTTTGTTATATTTATAAGTTCACCTTTTAACTGACATTTAGGTTTATTTCTACTTTGGCATTATTGGGAATAAAGACACCAAAATACCCATTCATGGGTACACCTTTTTGTGTCGGCATGTGCTTCTATTACTCTTGGATCAACAGATAGTCATGTAATGTCTAGGGTGTAATAGCAAGGTGTGTGTTTAACTTTTTAAAGCTATTAAAAAGTTTTCTGAAGTGGTTGTACCATTTTATATTCCCAACATTATGTATGAGAGTATAGGAGTTCGAGTAGCCCCATATTTTCTTTGCTTGATAGTGTCAGTCTTTTATATCTTCTCCATTTAAATGATTAAATTGTGGTATGTCATTGTGGTTGTAATTTGGATTTCCTTCTGGTGAATAATAATATGGATATTTGACAATCATATTTTCTTCAGTAAAGTGTTCAAATCTTTTGCCCATTAAAATATTTAGAAATCTTCTCACCGAGTATGAAAAGCTCTTTGAAGAACAAGAGTTGGATTTTCATAAATTCAATGTGTTGTGTGTGTGTATTGTGGCTTCCCCAGGAAAAATTGTGAGGACAGAAAACAACAAGGCAGGGTTTGATTCTTCTATACCTGGGGTTGGATTGCTATGAGTTGAAACTCACTTGATAGCTTAACAATAACAGCACAACAATCTAAGAAATGCTTGACTATTCCATTTTTATAAAATTCTATAGTTTCACCTTTTTACATATAGGTCTGTGATCCACTTTGGCTTTTTTTCTATAAAGTTTAAGATTGAAGAAACCCTGTTGACTAATGCTTATGTGTTGGGCTGCTAACTACACAGTGAGCAATTCAACACAACAAACAGCTCTGTGGGAGAAAGAGAGGCTTTCTAATTCTGTAGGTGTTACAGTCTGGGAAATTCACAGGGGCCATTCCACCTGTCCAATAGGGTCTCATGGGTCAGCATTGACCCAATAGCAGAAATGTTGGTATGATAAAAGTCTCTATCTATTTTTCCCCCTATCTAATTGTTCTAGTACCATCCGAAAAGATTTTTTTCATCCCTGTTGAGTAAGAGGCCTGATAACATAGTGGATACGCTTTGGACTCCAATCCTCAAGGTCAGTGGTTTGAAACTACCAGCTGCTCTGCAGAAGAAAGACAGTGTTTCCTAATCCCAAAAAGAAGAGTTAGTATTAAGGTAACAGACATTGAGCCTCTGCTCAAGTACTTCCTCAACACAAGAACACTTTGTTCTAATAACCTGGCATTCTATGATACTCACCTTCCCGACATGACCGCTGAACACAAAGTGAGTGCATAAGCAAATGAGGTAAAGAAAGTTGATGCTGCCTGACTATCAAAAGAGCTAGTGTCTGGGGTCTTAAAGGCTTGAAGATAAACAAATGGCCTAGCTGAGAAGAAACAAAGCCCACATGGAAGAAGCACACCAGCCTGTGTGATCATGAGGTGTCTATAGGAGCAGGTATTAGGCATCAAAGATCCAGAACAAACAAAAAATCCTATCAATGTGAAGGACGGGGAGTGCAGAGTAGGGATGCAAAGCCCAACTCTAGACAATTGGACATCCTCTTACAGAAGTGTCACAAGGAAGAGATGAGCCAGTCAGGATACAATGTAACACGGTTGAATCACACAATTCTCCTCTAGTACTTTAATGCTCCCTCTGCACCCTCCCCCCACCCGACTATCATGACCCCAATTCTGCCTTACACATCTGGCTAGACCAGAACATGTATACTGGTACAGATAAGAGCTGGAAACATAGGGAATTCAGGACAGATGGACCCCTCAGGAGCAATAATGAGAGTAGTGATACCATGAGGGTAAGGGGAAGGTGGGGGGAGAAAGGGGAACTGATCACAATGATCTCCATATAACCCCCTCCTAGGGAGATGGACAACAGAAAAGTGGGTGAAGGGAGACATCTGTTAGTGTAAGACAGGAAATAATAGTAATAATTTATAAATTATCAAGGGTTTATGAGGGAGGGAGAGAGGGAGCGAGGGAGGAAGGAGTGGAACAATGAAAAACTGATACCAAGGGCTCAAGTAGAAAGAAAATATTTTGAAAATGATAACAACAAATGTACAAATGTGCTTGACACAATGGATGGATGAATGGATTGTGATAAGAGTTGTATGAGCCTCCAATAAAATGATTAAAATTTTTTTTTTAATTTGGAAGGAAAACCCCCCAAACCTCACAACACATGGAAGCCAGGAACAGAAATGGGAATACAAATACCAAAAGAGGAAGAGGAAGGGAAGGGGGGAAGAAGTAGGAATGGAGGGGAACACTGACAATAATGAGTGGCACATAACCACACCCCCCCATCCAGAGGGGAGAACTACAGAAACCAGAGGGAATGGGAGACAGTATTTGGTGTGAGATTCGAAAAAAAAAATCAACAATCTACAATCTATCAGGGTACCTGGGAGTTGCAGGCAAGGGGAGGGGGGAGGGAGAAAAAGAGGATTTGATCCCAAAGGCTCAGTGGAAAGTAAACATCTAGAAAAGAACGATGGGATATATATACTCATAAGCCAGATACAATTGATGTATGGATTGTAACAAGAGTTGTAAGAGCCCCCAATAAAATGGACAATACTTTTTTTAAAAAAAAGCATAGCAGTCTTGCAAACTCACAGGGGCAGGTCGGCTCGGTCCTGTGGGGTTACTAAGCATCAAAATTGACTCCGTAGCCGTGATTTTTTGCTCTTGGTGGTTTTGGCATCTTGGAACATAAATGACCCCTAAACAAGAGAGTCTATTTCAGGCTCTCTGGAGCCCTCATGGTTAAGACGCCGCGGTTAAGGGCATCATTGCTCACTGAAAGGTGAGTGGTGCAGACCCGCTGGTCCATCTCTCAGCAGGAGAAAGATGTGACAGTCTGCTCCCATAAAGATTTACAGCTGAGGGAGTCGTTCTCCTCTGTTATTTTTCTCTTTTTTTGTTTTTTTGTTTATCGGGGGCTCTTACAGCTCTCATCACAATCCATACATATATCCATTGTGTCCAACACATCTGTACATATGTCATCATCATCTTTTCCAAAAAATTTTCTTTCTACCTGAGTCCTTGGTATCAGCTTCTCATTTCCTCTCCTTCCCCATGTCTCCTATGTCCCCTTGGTAATTTATACATTATTCTTTTTTTTTTTAATGTCTTACACCGACTGCTGTCTCCTTTCACCCAGTTTTCCGCTGCTCATCCCTCTGGGAGAGGGCTCATATATCGATTATTGTGATTGGTTCCCCCTTACTCTCCCCTCCTTCTCTTACCTTTCTAGTGTCTTTGCCCTCCTTATTGATCCCGAGAAGTCCATCTCTTCTGGATTCCCTGTGTTGTGAGCTCTTATCTCTACCAGTGTACATATTCTGGTCAAGACAGATTTGTAAGATAGACTTGGGATCATGATAGTGGGGGAGGGGGAGGAAGGGAGCGTTAAAGAACTAAAGGAAGGTGTGTGTTTCATCGATGATATACTGCACCCTACTGGCTCTTCTCTTCCTTGTGGCCCTTCTGGATAAGTACCATGCGCTAACCGATTGTGTCACTGGAGCTCCCCTTGTGGCCCTTCTGACAGGGGGTATCCAATTGACTACTGATGGGCTCTGTCCCCTCCCTCATGCCCATTGATTTGATTTTGGTGTTTGTTTTTGGTCTTTGTTGCCTGATACCTGATCCCATCAACACTTCATAATCACACAGGCTGGTGCGCTTCTAACATGTGGGCTTTATTGCTTCTCAGCTAGATGGCCGCTTGTTTACCTTTAAGCCTTTAAGACCCCAGAAACTATATCTTTTGATAGCTAGGCACCGTCAGCTTTCTTCACCACATTTGCTTATGCACCCATTTTGTCTTCAGCAATCCTGGCAGGGAAGGTGAACATCACACAGTGCTGTGTTAGCAGAACAATTGTTTCTGCATGGAGGGAGCACTTGTCTACTCCGTCCTATATAGTCTTGCCTGTTCTATATATTCACCTAGACTGGGAACCAGTTCCACAGAAGTGGTTCTCTGTTTTCATTTCTGACTCTCTTTTAATCCGTGAATTTATATGTCTGTCCTTTCATCAGTACCACACTGAATCGATTCTCGTAATTTTATATTAAGCTAAAATCAATTCGTGTACCCTCTTTTTTTGCTCTTAGAAATAAGAACTGGCTATTCCAGACCATTTGCATTTTGTTAAGCATGTTCAGCTTGCAATCCCTGTAGGAATGCCTATTGGGATTTTGGTTGGAATTATGTCGGATCCCTAGATCACTTAGGAACCCTGGTGGCACAGTAGTCAAGCACTCACTTTTTTACTCAAGGGTGGGGAGTTCAAACCCACCAGCCACGCCAAGGGAGAAAGAGGTGGCACTCTTTGTTGTTGAATCCCGTTAAATGTTTTTTTCTGACTCTAAGATATTTTATATAAATTTTCTCATATTAATGATGATGAATATGCTAGTATGATTGATTTTACAGCTTAAAATATTTTGCTTTTCTGGGAACTTCATTTTCACTTATTTTTATTTCTTTTCGTCTTTTTTTTTTTTTTGGACCAAGAACCACAGTCTCAGGGCTTCTTTCAGCCTCTATCCAACCAGTAGATCTAGTCTTTTTTTTGCGGGAGGGGGGGGGCATCACTGCCCCTGGTGGGAGGAGGAGGCCCAGCTTTGCTCCTGGAGAGCTGCTTCTGGATTTGAACAGCAAACCCGGTGGGTCGCAGTCTCGCACACAACCACTACACCACCGGGGTTCAGCCCAACCTGGTCTTTTTTGTGTGTGCGATTTTGAGTTTAGTTCCACATTTTCCTCCCACTTTATCCAGGACTTAAGCAACAGCAACAACACAGTTTTATTGTTATATAATCTTAAAATAATAAAATTTAATAGTTCAATCATATTAAGAAGTGTGGCATTATCATTATCACAATTTTAGTATATATTTTTGTTCTTGTACTCATTGTTATTAGCTCCCCATTTCTCGGCTTGTCACGCTCCAAGACATCATTAATCCAGTTACTATCTCTATGGATTTACCTGTCCTGGATTACTTTCATAGAAAATCATTGAAAACAACCAACAACAATGACAGTATAAAACAGAGAAAAGCCTAAATAAAAAAGTAGGCAGGAAACATTAAAAGCTATAACAAATTTGAAATGGATCAAAATGAAGATCAACTAATAAAGTGTTTGATTTTAGCCTAATTGCATCTACAATAATCCACTTTGCAATGCATTCAGCATATTCAGAATATTATTAGCAAAGCTATTTATATCCCTAGTCAGAGGGTATTCACCAGAGGCTCAATCCATGTGCATTTTTTTTTTAAACTAAGATCACTTTAAAAAAGGGAGATCAGGCTGAGCCCCAGTGGCGTAGTAGTTGAGTGTGGAACTGTGGCCCATGGACTTGGTGGTTCAAATCCAGCAGCAGCTCTCCAGGAGCAAGGCTGGGTCTTCCACTTCCACCATTGGGCAATGATGCCCCCTTCCCCCCAAAAAAAGGAAGATCAAATGAGATCACATTTTCACATATGTCTGCCATAATTGACTTTACAATGATCTCTATCTGATAACAAGGTTATTCAAACCCCTCACCTGGTCAGAGGGGGAGTCACTGGAGATTTCATTCATGTTCAGACCCTGCAAATGGATTTTTGACTTCCACTGTCTTCTATTGCTTTCTGCACATCAGGTGTTCACATTTTAAGGTCAGATATCATTCCTTCCTCTGGATTTGGATTTTGTTATTTATCATCTGTGGGTTACACGGGTTAGTGTGCTTCTTCCATGTGGACTTAGTTTCATCCAGGACTTTCTGATGTGATTCCCTTTACAGCAATTGGTAGTGGGCACTGTGATGGGTAGGTTTGTTATGCCAACATGGCCACAGAAGATTGGTGGGTCTGTTGTGATGGCACGGCCAATGAACACACGGGATGAATTGAAGGACAGAGATAGGAAGGGCTCAGCGAGTCCCACCCTCTCTCTTGCTTTCGGATCTTCAGACCAGAGACCTGCCTTGTTCGTCCTGAGCCCCGACCTCCAAGCAACACTACCCGTGGGACAACTAATCGTGGACTGTGGAGCTGTGAGTTGTGGTGCCTTCAAGCCCTACTTTGCCACGCTCCTAGGATATACATCTCTTGAGCTGGGGACTGTTGGACTTTGTCATCTGGCTGACTGTTGGTGACCTGCTCTGCTGTTTGCTGCCTGTGACCAGATAGCCTGAATTGCTCTACAGAGGACTACTCAGCGGCCCTGAAGACTTGAAGGACTGCCAGTCTTCTAGCTGTCTCACGAAAGTGAGTTGCACCGAGCAAGCTGTACTGCTTTATAGATAGTTAACTGTTTCTTTCTTATCTTATATACCTTTCTCTATATATAAATACATAAAAAGAATTACTAGTGTCCTGATTTTATTTCTCTAAGAGAACCCTGCCTGACACAGGCACCATCTAGCTCTTCTGGTCTCAGGGCAGGGGTGACTATTGTTCATGTGGATGACTAATCTATTAGGCTAACACTTTGATTTTCTTATGTATGAGTTTTAAAATACATTATTAAATATAATTCATGAATTTTTTGTAAACAATTTTTTGCTTTATGTTGGGTATTCATTTGTTTTTCCTTCTCTGATTTTTCATAATGTTTTTGCCAGCTCATAGTATTAGGGAGAGGATAACTAAACATGTTGCTTATTTACTAACTTTTCATATTTATCATGTCTCATGGATAACTGAGTCTTTTACAAAGTATAAAATGTGTGATCTCTCAAAGGAACTGTTCAGTAGGAATACACAATTAGCAGGATGTGTCATATAGGACTCTGCTCAAATGTTAACTATCTACCCTTCAATTTTAGTTTCCATTGCATTTTATTTTTCTTCATAGCTTTTCACTGTCTAACAAATCACAGATTTATTTGCTCTGTGTCTCCTCAATTAATATGCAAATTCCATTAGGAAAGGTCCTTGCAAGAGGACAATAAAAAGAAAATAAGGAAAGAATTAGGAGGTAAAGGACATTTGGGGGGGAGCAAAGGACATTTATAGAGATCTAAATATAGGCAGGTACATGTGTAAATATATTTATATATAATGAAAGGGAAATAGATCTACGTACATATATTTATATGTTAAATATCAAGGTAGCAGATGGACATTGGACCTCAACTCAAGTACTCCCTCAACGCAAGAACATTTTGTTCTAATTACCTGGCATTCCATGATGCCCACCCTCCTGACATAATTGCTGACGATAAAATGGGTGCATAATGTGCACCCAAATGTGGTGAAGAAAGCTGATGGTGGCCAACTATCAAAAGATGTAGTGTCTGGGTTGTTAAAGGCTTGAAAATAAACAAGTAGTCATCCTTCTGAGAAGCAACAAAGTCCACATGGATGAAGCACGCCAGCTTATGAGATCATGAGTTGTTGATGGGATCAGGTATCAGGCATCAAAGACCCAGAACAAACTTTCATACCAATGTGAATGAGGGAGAGTGCAGAGTGGGAACCCAAAGTCCAGCTGAAGACAATTGAACATCCCTTTGCAGAAGAGTCACAAGGAAGAGATGAGACAGTCAAGGTGCAGTATAGCACCAATGACACATGAACTTTCCCATAGTTCTCATGACCCCAATTCTACCTTACAAATCTGACTAGACCAGAGCATGGACACGGGTATGGATTAGAGCTGGAAATACAGGAAATAAAGGGCAGATGGACCCCTCCAGACCAATAATAAGATTAGCAATACCAGGAGGGTGAGGGGAAAGTGGGAGGAGAAAAGGAGAACGGATCACAATGATCTACACATAACCCCTCCTCTGGGACAAACAACAGAAGAGTGGGCATCGGTCAGTATAAGACATTAATAATAGTAATTTATCAATTATCAAGGGTTATAGAGGGAGGGTGGGGAAGGGAAGAGAAAAATGAGGAGCTGACACCAAGGTCTGAAGTAGAAAGACAATGTTTTGGTAATGATGATGGCAACATATGTACAAATGTGTGGATGCATGTATGAATCATGACAAGAGGTGTACAAGCCCCCAATAAAATGATAATAAAAAAAGGGTCCTTGACTTTTCCTCCCTTAATTTCACTCTTGGCTACTTGTCTAGAATGCATGCTGACAGAGTTCTTCAGACATCTAAGATTTGAAGAAAGTCCTTAAGAAAAATAGAGACTTGGTTTTTAAAGTTAATTGAGATGGAAAGATGTGGGTCTGGAGTCACACCTCTTAGATTAGAATCCAGGCTTCACCACTTGTAGCATCATGAAAACAACAACAACAACAACAACAACAAACAACAACCGCATACTCACTCCCCTTAGTCAATTTGGATGCAAGGTGACCCTGAAAACTGTATGTCTCTACAGGAGTAGATAGCCTTATCTTTCTCCCCAAAGCAGCAGGCGTGTTTGAGCCACTTACCTCGGGGCTAGTAGCTGAAAAGCAGCCCACAGCACCACAAAGACTCTTACCCAGCTCCATAGCCTTGGGCAAGTTTTAGAATTACTTTTTGCTTTCGTGTTTTGTTCTTTAATCTGTAAACTAAAGTAATGATCGCACATACGCACATACCTCATGGGGTTGTCATGAGGATTAGGTAAATGAATACAAGGGAATCATGGACAAAAGACACATACCTATATTAAATAATCACTGAATATTTATAAAGTAAAAGCTATGTGTACATTTTAGGCAGGAACCCCAACTGGACTCTTGGAATCAAAGGTAGGGTTGCCCGTGGAGCTAGGAGCCTCCTGGGGAAGCTTTTGGTGATGCTGTTATCTTGGAGATTCCCTCCCCCATTCCCGAAGCCCAGAACTGTGTTTTATCCTCTAATCACAATTGCAATTTGCATCATAATTTCAAAACTTCTTTTATCCTATGTTAGAATGGGCACGATTAAGCTCTTTCCAAAGTTCAGATGGTCTACTGCAACTTGTGAAAGAAATGATGCTCTACTCAACCCCAAACCTATAGGTATGAATTCTATGATGTGTGAAATATTTACACTAGAAACCAAAGGAGGTTCCCAGTGAGCTTTGCATGTCACCATAGCAACCCATCCTGCCAACTAGAGGGCTGGAAAAGCCGCCTCCCAACAGCATAGACCTTGAAGCTGAGGAAGGAAGCCAGAATCTGTACTTGCTTCACATCTGCCTGTGATCCATTCTGTAACTTGCCTCCTTGAAATCTGGATGAGTTACCTTAGATCAAATTGCCTCCTCCCAAGGTTATGTTGACCTCCCAATCTTTGACCTGTAATTATGACTTTTGGAATGTTAGCAGGATCATATGGGTGTTTCATCACACAGAGTGATGTCTTACAAAAAGAGCAGGATAGATAAGCAGAGGTGCCATGTGAAGACAGAGGCGAGTGAATATACAAGGCAAGGAAAGTTGTAACAGCTACTAGAACCTGATAGAGACAGAGAAGGACCTTTTTTTTCTATCCAACGTCCTTCATTGGGACTTTTAGTCTCTAGAACCATGAGACAATTTCTGTTCCTTAAAATTATCCACTCTGTTGTATTTTGTGATGTCAGCCCTGGGAATTTAAGATCAGTTCTTTTACAAATAAACAAATGGAAAATATAAAACTAACATTCTAGGGCAGCGGTTCTCAAGATGTGGGTCGTGACCTCTTTGGAGGTCGAATGACCCTTTCACAGGGGCCACCTGATTCATAACAGTAGCAAAATTACAGTTATGAAGTAAGCTTGGGGCATGGGGGCTGGGGGAGGCATCACTACAGTAGGAAGGTTGAGAACCACTACCCGAGGGAACTTACCAAATCACTCCCAGTTGAATTTAAATATACATGGTCTCACTTCAATATAAAATCTTTATCCTTAGGGAGCAGAGAGTGGTTTCTTATGACTAGATCCTGTCCCGATGTTCACCTGTTACCTGTTTTGCCCTCTTATGGCCTGGCCTGCGTTGTGCTCTCCTTAGGTCCCACACTCCCAGATGAGCAGTTGACATCTCATGTGGTTATACTGCTCGTCACGGTCCAGAGGTTACAGAGCTTTTCTGTCTCCCTCTGTTAATTGCTCCAGGTCCAATGATAGCATAAAACTTTGCTGCCTAATGGCCAGGAAAAAAAGGGGGGGGGAGAGGTAGTCCACGGTTATTGTTGCTCTTTCTAGTCTTTCATGATCTTATTATTATTTCCATATATATTCCATATATATTTCCATATATATTCCAACACTAGACTTCTTTCTCTTGGTTTATCAGCTAGATCTACTGCTGAGCAGGAAGCAACTCTTTCTCAGGAGAGGAAGTGATTTATTAAGTCCAATTTCAAGTCGAGCTATTTCGAAGACTACTCACTCCTCCAGAAAGCCAAAATAAGCCATCACTGTGGGTACCTCACTTTCCACGTTAGAGTATCATCTTGGATGCAACCAAAAATGAGTCAAAGAGGATGCCTGACAGTAAACTGCTTGCTACCTACTTCTCTGCCCTTCCTGTGGTTGTTGCTTATATTATATCAAACAACTCATTAACTTATGCTCACAACCATTCTTTGGGGCAATCCAGTTAGTGACTGATCGGTTAAGATGCTGCTTGTCACTCTGGAAACCTTAGGCAGTCCATGACTTACTTCTGAAAAAGCTGCCCTTGGACACCTGTGAGCATACTGCTCTTCTGAAACATGGGTCTCCATGAATTAAAACAGCCTTAACGGCCACGTTTGTTGTTGCTGTTTGGGAAACACTTGTTATAAAAGCATCTGTGAAAGGTAGTGTTCTTAGAAGACCAATTCTTCTTAAGTGTCTTCAAATATTCTTTAGAGCTGTGGTTCCTAAAAGAGTCCAAAGAGAGTCATCCATGGGTTGGTTAAGGATTGGCCTCCATTTCACAGGGTAGAGATAACCAAAAAAGCCTCAAAAGAAACTCTGAAGTGTGGGATGGCATCGAAGGCTTCAGAACAGTAAAAATCTCAAAAGGAAAAACAAAAAATCAGCCTCCCTCTCATCAAGTCTGCTCTGATGCTTCGCAACCCTAGAGCAGTGGGCAGACGTGATCTGTTGGACTTCTGAGGCTGGAAATCTGTTTGGGAGGAGAGAGCCTGACCTTTCTTTCTTGGAGCAGTTGGTAGATTCAAACTATCGACCCTCCTGTTAGTGACCCAACACAGAGAACACCAGGGTGGTCCCAGAATGACAAGTAATTGTTCATTCCACGAAGACTTATCTTTCACCAAAAAATGATGCTCTAATTTCGCTTATACTTCTAGATGTTCTGAAGTGTTATTGCTTATGAAGACACATTAAAAAGTCATCAGAGAAGAATGAGAGTTTAGATTATTATGTATTAATACTTCAGTCTGACTGTCTTGGTTCTTTAAGTACGTATACTAGAAATACCTATTGTTGCCTTTCCTGGCATGATTCCTGCTCAGAGCACAGATTCCATGAACAACCTGCCATGACGATTGCTGATGAACAAGGGCAGACATACATATAGTCTTTACAACATGAGTTAAAGTCAAGAGATGAAAAGAGCAATTGCTAGAACTGGAAGGCTAAATGGATACAGATGTGGTGGCTATCTTTTACCATACTGTGTTCATCTGGGTTGGCTAGATAAACAAATTCACAGACACTCATATGTATAAGAAAGAAATTGATATAAAAGAGCAATTGTATATTGAAAAAACATGCCAGCCCGGTCCAAATCAAGTCCCTAAGTCCAATAATAGCCATTATATCTGATACTAGTCTATAAGTTCATCTTCAGATTCATGCACCACATACAATGATGTCACATGCAGGAAGCTCATGGACATTGGTAAGTCTTGTGGATCCAGTGGTGCTGGAAGCATCTCAGCTCCCACATGACGCCTCAAGCTCCAGAGCTCTGGTTCCATCCGCATAGCTCCACATGGCTTGTCCACAGGGATGTGTAGCAGAGATAGTGTGTGTGGCCTCCCATGAGCTATTTACCTCTGTAGCACACGCACATGAGGTCATCATGTGCTAACCTACACACCTTCACTCTTAATAGTCTCAGAGTAATACCAGATTATGGAACTGCCACACCTATGTAAACCGAAAATAGAAAGAAGTTAACAAATGCAAAAAGATTCCAGAGAGAAATAAAGGCAAGAGATCCTGGAACCCAGAGAAAGCCAGAATAGTCTTTATTTCAGGGAACTTTCCAGTAGTTTAAATACTCACCTTGGCTATCTTTCCATTTCTTGAGCTCTATGAGAACTGGATCTTCACACTCAACTGGTATCATTTTCATTAGATTTTGTGGGTATGTATTATCTGTCCACAAAGAGGCTTTGAGAACAGCATTGCTCTAGACCAGCCTCAGTAACTTTTGGTGACTATGCAGTTGGCCCAGGTGAGCATCGTGTTTAACATTGAGTAGGGACTCAACAAATTGGTCAGAATTCATGACTATGACTGACCTGTTTTCTCTTTTTAAGTTTCTAATCCTATCCGTGTCTTCTGGAATAACGCTGTTGTATTTATTTCTTTTAGCAACAATGACCCTCAAATGAAAAATCTACCAGTCTTATGAAAAGGGAGAATTAGAGGGCACATATGTACATAGTATGATTTCAAGCCCAACTGGTGGGCCTCATATTCACATCTCTATATTTTTTCTGTCTTATTGGTCTCTGAAATACATTGAAATACAGACCCTGAAGGCTTTTTGTTTTCTTACGTTGTTCATTAAAACATAAATGTCTAAGACATTATTTCCCAAAATGTATTCTGCTGAATTCCAATCCCTAGGTGTTCAATGAAAAAACTCAAGCAGATAGACAATAAAATACGACTACTGTATACTACAGAGCCCTGTAGCATAGTGGTTACATGGTGGACTGCAATCCACAAGGTCTGCAGTTTGAAACCACCAGGTGCTCCTCAGGAGAAAGATGGGGCTTTCTATGCCCATAAACAGTTTTGGTCTCAGAAACTCAAAGTAGGCAGTTCCCCCCCTACCCTGTAGGGTCACTATAAGTTGACACTGACTTGATGGTTTTTGAATTTTATGGAGAGTATTGATATGATACGTAGGAACTCTGGTGGTACAGTGTATTTTGTATTGGGCTGCTAACTTCAAGTTCAGCAATTCAGGTTTGCCAGTCACTCTGCAGGACAAAGATGAGAATTTCTACTCCCATAAAGACTTATAGCCTCAGAAACCCACAGAAGCGATTCGACTCTGTCTTAAAGAGTCACTGTGAATCAGAATGGACTCAATGGCAGTAGTTTCAGTTTTTTAATTTTATGGTCTATTAAGTAGAGAGGTATCAAAAAAAGAGGAAGGCCCCTGACAAGATGGAATGACATAGTGACTGCAACAATAAGCTCAAAAAACAATCGTCAGGATGACACAGGTCCGGACAGTGTTTTGTCCTATTGTTGATAGGGTTGGAACTGACTTGATGACACCTAACGACAACAACAGTATACAATCCTAGTGGGTAAGCATTGGATTACTAACCACAAGGTCAGCAGTTCAAAACTACCAGCTGCTCTGTGGGAGAAAAAGGAGGCTATCTGTACTTGTAAAAACTTAGCAAGCCTGTGAAACCCTCGATAGGGTCTCTGAGTTGGAATTTTCTTGGGGCAATGGGTTGATGATATTGTATCTTCTCATAATGAAGATCCATAGAGCATTTCAGCATATGAATGACTGAGAAGTCTTGTAATAAAGAAACCTGGTTTTGATGGAGGTGACTATGGCATTGCCATTGGAGACATTGCCTAGCTTCAGATTATCATCGGCCACACCCCAGCTGCTTTTCTTGGATACAATGAGTATAGCCATCATCTCTGCTTTACAAGGCTATTAGGAGAATGATATGAAGTGATGGATGTAAAGTATGTAGCATCTGACCAGGACACTTGTTGCTGCTATATGTTTCAAGTTCAGCTCTAACTCAGAGTGACGCTGTACCCAACAAAACACAGCATTGCCTGGTCCTGTGCCAGAATTCTTACAATCGTCTCTATGTTTGAACCCATTGTTGTAGCCACTGTGTCGTGTTTCAAGCCCTCTTAATTTTCAACAAGCAAGGTTGTGTCACCTGCATAGAGTAGATTATTAATGAACCTTCCTCTAACCCTGACACCAGGTTCCTCTTCACACAGTCCAGCTTCTCAGAGTATTTGCCCAGGATATCAATTGAATAGGTGTAGGGAAAGAGTGCAGATCTTTTTAATGATTTTAAATGCTCTGGTATCCCCTTGTTCTGTTCAAACAACTCTTGGTCTATGTACAGGTTCCGCATGAAACACAATTAAGTATTCCAGACTTCACAGTCTTCACAAAGTTATCCAGAGTTTGTTATGATCCACAAGAATGAGTGACCTTGCATAGTCAATGAAGTACAAGTAAACATCTATCTGCTATTTTCTATTTTCAGACAAGAGCCATCCCATGTCAGTAATGATTTTCTCTCTGCTGAGACCTTTTTGGAATCTGGATCGAATTTCTGACAGTCCCTGTTGATGTTCCACTGCATCCCTTTTTTTAATTGTTTTCAGCAAAATTTTACTTTCATGTAATATGAAAGATATTTAAAAATAATTGCTACCTTGTGTCACATCATCAGTTTTAGGAATGAATATAACTATGGATCTTTTTGTCAGTTGGTTGGGTAGGTAACTTTCTTCCAGATTTCTTGGCATCGATTAGTGAGTGCTTCCTGCACTGCTGTCAGTCAATTTGTGGCAACATGTCAATTGGTATTTGGTCACTTTGTGGAGCCTTGTTTTCACAAATGCTCTCAGTGTAATTTAGAATTTTTCTTTCAGTATCATTGTTTTTAAATTATATGCTAGCTGTTGAAATGCCTGCATTTTGACCAATGATATTTGATACAGAAACCCTGCATATTCCTTCAATTTTCTTTTAATACTTCATGTATAACTCAATATTTTATCCATAGGATCTTCAATATTGCAACTATAGGCTTTTTCTTCCAGTTCTTTTAACTTGAGGTAGCTGAACATGTTATTCTCTACCGACTGGTGTGGTAGTTACATAATCATTTGCCATTTTGAGGATTAAAGATGTAGGGGTGGAGTCTAGCCAGTCAATCAGATCAAAGCCAATGAGGTCTCTGTGTGGACATGATCTTCTGAGAATTCTGGAAAATCCAACTTTCTCTCACTACTTCACTCCTTTGGAAACACTCTACTGACAAGACACATGCCATGATGCTGATAGATCCCATACCCTGGGAACTGGAGGAGTCACTTGGAGAGACCCCTGCCAGCGCTGAGATGTTTACAATGCCACTGGATCCAAAGACATTCCACTCATCTGGCCTGTGATAATTCTGCATTCTGAATCATTGCATGTGTTTCCTGAGTCTAAAGAGGACTTTATAGATTGGTATCAGCCATATGGGCTAATATCGGACTTAAGGACTTGGACTGGACTGGGCTGGGATGCTTTCTCAATGTTCAATTGCTCTTGCATATAGACCTCTCCCTTATAAAAGTGTCTCCGTGAATTTGTTTCTCCAGTCTACCCAGACGAACACAACCGGGATATTTTCCTTGTCAATGACATATCTGCCAAGAAACTAATCTTTAGAATCTGCAGAAAACTTTAATGCTTCAATAGCAAAAAAGCCACAGGCTAGGACAAAAAACACGAACAGATACTGCACAAAAGAAGCCATTTATGTGGGCAACAAATACATGAAGAAAAGTTTTTGATCATTAGCTATTGGAGAGACGCAAATCAAAGCAACAATGAAATATATTCTTATTCTAGAAGTAAAAGCAAGTTCAAAAAGACTGAAAACAACTAATGCCGGTAAGGGTGTGAAGAAATTGGATCTAGCTGATACCAAGGGCTCAAGGAGAAAGAAAATACTTTGAGAAAGATGATGGCTACAATTGTACACATGTGCTTGATACAATGGATGGATGGATGGATTGTGATAAGAGTTGTATGAGTCCCCAATATTTAAAGATAAATAAAAAGAAAATCAGATAAATCCTGATTTTTTAATGGCTACAAAAAGAAAAAAAATTAGATCTTTCATACCCTATTGGTAGAACTGTAAAACAGTATAACCACTGTGCAAAACAGTACAGTTGTTCTTTAAAAAATTAAAAATAGAAATATTTAATCCAACAATCTTACTATGAGGTATATAACCTAGAGAAACAAGGACCATGACACACACACACGTTTATCCCAGCAATATGTACAAGAGCAAAACTGTGGAAATACTTGATGTATACATTATTAACAGATGGCTGGCTAACCTATATTCCTTAATTTACTTGAAAACTCTCAAACTCACTGCCAACAAGCTGATTCTGGCTCATAGTGACCCAGTAGGATACAGGAGAAGTGCCCATATGGACTTCTGAGACTGCAGCTCTTCGCAGAAATAGAAAGTTTCTGGTGGATTTGAACTTGTTAATCTTGCAGTTAACAACCCAATGCAAAATCTGCCTCACAGGGCTGAGCCCTGGTGGTGTAAGTGGTTGTCTGCGGGACTGTGGCCCGCGGGCTTGGCGGTTCAACTCCAACAGCAGCTCTCGGGAGCAGAGCTGGGTAGCTCCCATGACCACTAGAGGGCAGTGATGCTCCCCCCCCCCAAAAAAAAAAAAACTGCCTCACCACCAGGGCTTCTTCAGAAAATGTGTTTTTCTATGAGTAAACCTTTTCTTGACTTTTGCCCTGGACTGTTTCTCAAGTGTGGTATGTCCTCCAGGTGCATCCATGTTGTGAGAGACTTTGCAGGCTCTTCATGTTCCTGTAAGATTGTGTAACGTTCCACAAGGTTCTTGTGCGACAGTCAATCACAAAAGGACAAAGATCATAAGGGACCATTCTTATTAAAAGTCAAGGGGAGGATCGCGTTTAGAAAGAAATATTTTAAGATAGTTATCAGGGGTTGGTGGGAGAGGGAGGAGAACCACACACCTGAGAGAGGCATGCATTTGCCTGGGGGGAGGCAAAAACCATCCCCAATGGGAAGGAGGTCAGTGAGACCTGTGAGTGAGGCAGAGGAAGAAGCTGGGAGGATGCAAATGCAAAAGGCAGTAATTCTGACTCAAGAAGAGTTTTTAATTAATTAATTAATATTCTAAATCATGTTATTGGGAGCTCTGACAGCGCTTTAACCATCCATACATCAATCGTATCAATCATATTATGCATATGTTGCCATCATCATCTTTCAAAGCATTTTCTTTCTATGTGAGCCCTTGGGTATCAGCTCCTCTTTTACCCCTCACTCTCCCGCCCTCATACCTTTATGAGCCCTTGGTAAATGATAAATTATTATTATTTTCATATCTTACACCATTTGCGATCTCTCTTCACTCATGTTTCTGTTGATCCCCTCCCCCGCCGGGGGGTGGGGTGAGAGAGTCATAAGTCAATCATTGCAGTTGGTTCACTGACTACTCGTATTGACATACATGATCCTGCAATAGCGGCAATGACAATCATTCCTGAGTGGATACGTAGGTTGACATGTAAGCTGAACAGTAGCGGCAGTCTGATAGTACCACCATGGACATCTCTAAGTTTGGCAGGGGACATTACTACCCAAGTAATTGCTGCTTACGCTACCAATACACTCTGGTATACAGTAGAACATACAGGGCGCACGGTTACGCCAGCTTCTTAGCCAGTCACCACTTGGAGTGACTGAGTCATTGACCTTGAGTGCTTAGGGTCATAGTCCCAGGGAATTTAGGTCAATTGGATAGCATAGACAATGCTCCACATCCCACTTTGGTCTTCAAAGCTTGTGAGCAGCCAACTCTGGTGCAACCACAGGTCTCTTCCAACCCAGGGCAAAAGAGAGTGAAGAACAGCAGAGACTCTAAGACACAATCCTTCCAAAGGACGAATACACCCTGTGCAGCACAGTCTCGACCACCCTGAGACCAGAACAAACTAGATGTTGCCCAGCTACCACGATCCCCTGCTTGGTTGGCATTCATAATGAAAAGGCCATGGACAGAGAAATGGAAACACATTTGAAATCTTTTTGTAAAAAACCAGGTTTCCTAGTCTCACAGAGATGTGGGAGCCCAGAGATTATAGTTTGTGGATACCTTCCAGTCGGGAGTTGAACCCACACTCAGAGAGCCTCTTTAAGCTGCACACTCTTCGCTGCCATTGAGTCCGTTCTGACTCACAGCACGCCTCCGGGGCAGAGGAGAGCTGCCCTGTGGATTTCTGAGACTATACATCTTTATGAGGGTCGAAGGCCTCATCTCTTTCCCTGGCGGTGGCTGCTGGTTTCCAATGACTAACCTTTCAGGTAAGTGCCCAACTCATAACCCACTAGGCCACCAGAGCCCCCCCTAACATTTGTCAGGCTTGTAACGTGACCAGCGACAGCGCTAAGGCACCTGTTCCACAGAACACCCAACCCTGGGAGACTGAGAGGCAGCATTTGTCCACCCAGGAAGTCCCAATGCAGAGCGTGAATGACGGATGGGGTGGAACGAAGACTCTGGGGAGGAAGTGGGGGAATTATGACTAGCGCCTGGTGGAATGGTAAATCAGTTTGTTCTGTCTCCTCTCCCTCTCAAAACAATAAAATTAGGCCGTCATGATTGCAACCCAGCTTTAGAGCAGGGGAACTATCCCAATGTACAAAACGTCCTAGGAGCGACCTCCAGGACATGTCGGCACCGCGGGAATCCTTCCTGAGTCCCAGAGATGACAAAGTCCTAGTAAAAATCACCTCCCTTCCCCCACCTGCAAACTTCCTTCCCGCTCTGAGCCTGGGGCCAACCCTACTGCAAACTTCAGCACCACAACTAACGCAAAGGAAAACAGCCCCGCTCGTGCTGGCGAGCAAACAAAGAGCGAGCAAGCAGAGACGGATCCGCGCTTTGGCGCAATTTTACCTGCTTTTGTGTGGAGGCTACGCACAGGGGTGTAACTAGTGTTAACTCAGGCTTGCATAAGAAATTAGCAGCATCCACTCAAAAGAGAAATGATAATTGCTCAGTGGGGACAGAAAATGTGAAAGACTGTTCCACTGTATTGTTTCAGAAACACTCAAGTGAAGAATATATAATTAACAGTAAACAAACCCAGCCCTGGGCTGAAGTTTGATAAGCATCTTGAAATCTCAAACAAACCTTTAAGTGTTCGTGTCTCGTTCAGTCTATCATTACTTCTGTGGTTAGTGCTACTCTTTTGCTTGTCACAAGATAGAGATTTTCTTGCGATAAACAGAGAGTCAGACAGATGCGTAGACAGCAATCTCTGTCTCTGCTTTCCAGAAGATAGGCAGATACTCCGAGAGATGCACAGAGAGGCTTCTTGTAATAGCTCTTCAGACGCATTAATTTTGAAAACGTCATTATGGGAGCTGCAGCGGATGTGTCAGTCTGTTTCATTGGCAGATCCATTAAGTTCGGCTGCAGAGTGGATGGGGTCCATGGTTTCCTATCTCTCAGGCATCGTTGTCATTGTTAAATGATGCCTGGTGTCCTGGCATCCATTATTTTGTAAGTTTTCTCTCTGTTTTTACTTCAGGTGGGAGGATTAATTTTGTTCCCCTTCATTTTTGTAACAAAGGGAATTTTTAAAATATGAATTCTTTCCTTATGACCCTCCTTTCTTATATATGAGTTATTTTGATCTCTTATTTTTTTTTTATCCCAGAGAATTTATCCCAGAGCTTAGACTGTGGGTTTCGACAGTCTGGTAATAATGTGGGGGTCGTGAAAAATTTGGCAGCAATAAAAGTTTTCTGAATGGGAAAGGCTCCCAAATTAATTCAAAACCAAGTGTAGAATGAATCCGAGGTGTTTCTGGCCCGTGTTGCAAATTTCTCACGTGGAAAGTGTTCGTAAATGGGAAGAGTTGCAGAAGCCCTGTTCTACACAGCAAAAAGTAATAGACACCGTGGTAGAGAGGTTAAGTTTTGGAACCTGAGCGCCCTGCAGTCTTCATTACAGTCCAACAGGTGCTCTGTAGTAGAAATATTCTGCTGCTAACCATGGGGTTGGAAGTTCATTTCCATTCAAATGTACCTGGAAAGAAAAACCTGGTAATTTACTTTAAAAAAAAAACCAGCCATAGAAAATCCTATGACATGCAATTCTGCTCTCAACGGTGAGTTTTACAGATGACTATATTAACAATGTGACATTTGGTGGAGTAGTTGACCTCTTCTAATTCAATTCACTGAAGGGAATAAGATCTACATTTCCATGTTGTTGGGAATAAATAAGAGAATATATGTAAAATGCTTAGCAAGGTGTCTGCCACCTACCCATGATAGCCATTATTTATCAAGTGCCAAGCAGCATCAAAGGAGATATATTAAAGAAGACTTAATAAATGGAGAGATGTACTACATTCATGGTTCAAAAGCCTCAGTGGGGTTAAGATAACTGTTCGCCCTAAACTGGTCTGAGATGCAAATCAATTTCAATCAGAATCTCCGAGGCACTGTTGTAGAAACTGACACGCTGACTCTAAAACATATGTGGAAATGCAAAGGACCTAACGTAGCTTAGGGAATTCAAAGAGAAAAAGAACAAGGTTGGAAGACTGAAGCTACTTCCAGATTCATCTTGAAGCTACAATAATCAAGCTATTGAGCACCATCTCCTCAAAGGAGGGAAGTCATGGGGCTCTTGGGGGAGTCCCTCTCTCTGTACCACTGCCCCAAACTCCTTCCAGGCAATAAGGTGGGTTTTCTGTGAGGCTCATTTCCATGGTTTCCTATCTCTCAGGCATCGTTGTCATTGTTAAATGATGCCTGGTGTCTTGGCATCCATTATTTTCTAAGTTTTCTCTCTGTTTTTACTTCAGGTGGGAGGATTAATTTTGTTCCCCTTCATTTTTGTAACAAAGGGAATTTTTAAAATATGAATTCTTTCCTTATGACCCTCCTTTCTTATATATGAGTTATTTTGATCTCTTATTTTTTTTAATTATATCTTCAAGTATATTTTATTACCTATGAACTTTTTTTTATTTCCAGAGATTAATCAGTTGGCTTCTATTCAGGAGACAAAACTACACTACTTATTTGAACAGAGAGAATGTAATATAAGAAATTGTTAACTATAGGAAACCCTTCGTTCAATAACTAAAATGTTGAAAAGAAAACGAAAGGTCTCACAAACAAGCAACTGCAGGAACCAGCTACCAATAAGAAGGTGACGGAAAGAAAGGCATGAGAGGTTGTAAATAATCAAATACAGAGACTTTGAGGTAAGACTGTACAGACAGAAGTCTGCTAGCTGCAAAGGAAGTCCAGCTTGTCTAGATCCAGTGTAACTTAGAGGGGCAGCCTCATGAGGGGCAAGGACTCAAAATTTCAAAGAAAGATCCCTCTCTGGCTGGTGCTTAATTCTTGAGGCAGGGCTAGGGTAAGCAGGTTCTGCCAGGATTGGGGGAGGGGGGAAGCAAGTAAGAGGAAACCCACTGGAAGGAGAAAGTACCAAACCTTCTCAGTGTCCTTACACTAATGGGCTGAAAGGCAGCAATCACGAGGGGCCCAAAGCCCATCAATAGGTGAAGGGACATTCCGTTGCAGAGGGGTCACAGGGAGGAGATGAGCCAGTCAAGGTGCAGAGTAGCAACAATGAGATATGCACCTTCCCTCTCATTCTTAAATGCTTCCTCCCACCCACTACCAGACAAATCTGGCTACACAAGGGGATGTACACTGGAGCCAGAAACATGGGGAATCCAGGAGAGATGAGCCCTTCAGGACCAGTGGTGAGAGTGGTGATAATGGGAAGGTGGAGGGAAGGTGGAGTAGATAAGGGGAACCAATTATAAGGATCTACATATAGCCTCTTCCCTGGGGTATGGACAACAGGGAGGTGGGTGAAGGAACACATGGGACAGTGTACAATATGATAAATTAATGATAATTTGTAAATTACTAAGAGTTCAGGGGGAAGAGGGAGTGAGAAGGGAGGGAAAATACAGGGAGCTAATACCAGAGGTCTAAGTGGAAGGAGGATGGTTTAGCAATAATGATGGCAACAAATGTGGAAATGCGGTCTGCCTACGATTGATGTGTGTATGGATCATGATAAAAGTTGTGTGAGCCCCCCCCCCAAATGATTTGACGAAATAAAAAGTAAGATAGCAATCATGAAGATGGAGCTGGATCAGGCAAGGTTTTGTTCTGTTGTCCATAGGGTCTCCAGGTGTCCAAATCGACAGCACCCAAAAACAACAGAAATTCAGGAAATAAAAAATAAAATAAAATACAGCAGAAATGGGGTTTACATAGTCCCAGATTCGGCATGATAAAGTAGACAGGATAGGTTTGCAGTTGAGAAAAAAAACAACTTGGTAAATGTGAACTGTGTCATTAGCTAAAAGCCAGAACTACTTTGCGAGAGCCCTGACAGTACTCTTTGCTTGCTCCGAACACAGGCAGAGTGACAGGAATTGTTTCATTCATTTCTGACTTCAAACTGGCACTAAAGTTTGGAATGAGGGAAGACAACCGTCATCTCTTTGTTTGTGGCTGATTGTCTGCTGGTCAATCGGGCCAGCAGTGACTCCAGCTCCTGCTGCATGTGCCTTCTGCTCCAAATACTTGGTCAAGTACATGTGTACCTTTCACCTATAGAACATCATTGAGATTGGAAGCTTGTGAGGGGTAAGAGGAACACATAAATTATAGCGTGCTCTAACTACCACTCCTCTGCAGTTGATCAGACTCTGGTAGCTTGCATGTTTTGTTTTTGTTTTTGTTTTGTTTTGGGGGCATCACTGCCCTCTGGTGGTGGGAGTAGGAGGCCCAGCATTGCTGCTGGATTTGAACCTCCAACCCAGTGGGCCACAGTCCCATGCACAACCACTACGCCACCAGGGCTCAGCCCTAGCTTGCATGTTTTGTAACGCTGAAAGTTTTGCCATCAATCTTTCAAAGACCAGGAGAATTACCCATGGTGGATAGATTACAGCAGAGCATGCTAATTAAAACAGACTAGGAAGAAGGAGCTAGTGATTTATCGTATTTTTCAGACCATAAGATGCACCCCATTTTTAGAGCAGGAAAACAAGAAAAAAACATTCTGAACCAAATAGTACCAGTATACTAAAATATGTATTAAAATAAAGCAAAATATGTTCATATTTAAGAGTGTAAACCTCAACAGTGGTGTTAAGAACCATCATCACTTTCATTAACAAATGAAGGGAGGTGTGTGCTGTGCCCATCATGTGACCTGACTGACATTGAGACTCCAGGAGGAGGGACTTCCCCTGAACACACAGCAATCCACAACATGCAAACCACAACGAACAGTAAGCGGGCACAAGGGACCATAAACAAATGTTCTGGGGTACCACACCTTCGGTCCATAAGACTCACCCTTGTTTCTCCCCCACTTTTGAGAAACATAAACAGCGCGTCTTATGGTCTGACAAATATGGTAAGCTTAAAGCAGTGGCCACTGAATGTCTGATGAATAGCAGAGGAGCAGTGCCTGATAGTAGTGTTGAAGAGGAGTCCCTCTGGTTAAAAGACACTCAAAATTTACCTGGGTAAGAGCTGTCTCCTCAAAGCAGAGTCAACTTTAAGGATGTGAGATATTGATGTGCTGAAGTGGCATCACTCAAACCTAAAAGAAAGGTGGTATATATAAATACCACCTAAGAATCAGAATATGGGAGCTAAGAAGGATGAATCTAGAAAAATTAGAAGTTGTTGAAAATGAAATATATAAAGGTATAAATCTTAGTGAACTGAGATGGACTAGCATAGGATGGACTTCAAAAAGTTGGAGGAAATGTTTTATTTTAATCCCATTTTCCTCTGAACTTAAAAAAAACCACCTTTTATGGTCTACTATAGTGGAAATGACAAATTAATGAGGAACAATGTCACATTTTTTTTGTCAAAAAGAACATTTCAAGATCCATTCTGTAGTGCAACTCAGTCAGTGATACTATCTATACACCTACAAGAAGATGAGGATGCGGAATAAGGGATTATTGCTGACATCAGATGGATTTTGCCTGAAAGCAGAGAACACAATAAAGATGTTCACTTGTGTTTTACTGACTATACCAAGGTACCCTACTGTGCAAATCATAACAAAATGTGGACAACAATGAAAAGAATGGGAATTCCAGAACTCTGCAGACAAGAGACAGTTCTAACAGAACAAGAGGATATTGAATGCTTTAAAATCAGAAAGGATGTGTATAACAGGGTTGTATCCTTTTAAAGTATTTATTCAATCTATATGCCTGAAATACCTTACAGAGAACACAACTGTAATTTTAGAGGAAGGCCCAGTAACAGGCTGTGATATGCAGATAACACAGCCTTGCTTGCTGAAGTGGAGAGCGCTTGAAGCACTTACTTGTCAAGAGCAAGGACTATGGTCTCCAAGTAAGGCTTACAACTCAAGATAAAGAAAACAAAAACTCTTTACAATCAGATCAATAGATAGCACCATGATAAAATAAAGATTAAAGTAGTCAAATAGTTCACTTTACTTGGAGGTACAATGAACACTAATGGAAGCAATAGTCAAGAAATCAAATGACAGATTGAATTGGACAAATCTGCTGTTCAAAACTTCTTTGAAGTATTAAAGAGCATAGAGGATTTTTAAGATTGAAGGTGCACCTGACCTGAGCCATTTTTTTTATTTTATTGGGGGCTCTTACAGCTATTACAACATTCAGTACATCATTTGTATCAAGCACATTTGCACACATATTTCCACATACATTTCCCAATATTTTCCACTTGAGCCCTTGATACAAGCTCCTTTAAAAAAAAACTCTCTCCTTTCCCTTCCCCCCCTTTCTAAAAAAATTAATCATCTTATTGGGGGGCCCCTACAACTCCCATCACAATCCCTAACAACATCAGTTGTATTCAGGCCACTTTTACACACCCATTGCCATCATCACTCTCAAAACATTCTCCCTCCCTCCAGGCCCCCATTATCTGCTCCCTATATTACCCTTCCTCCCCCCTCTTCCCCTTGAGCCCTTAGTAATTTACAAATTATTTTTCCATCCTGTACACTGTCCAATGTGTCCCAACACTCACTTCCCTGTTGTCCATTCCCCAGAGAGGAGGCTATGTGTAGATCCCTGAAGTTGGCTCTCCCTCTCCATTCCTCCATCCCTCCACCCTCCTGGTATTACCACTCCCTTCACTAGTCTTGATGGATCATCTATCCTAAGTTTCCCATGTTTCCAA